>VZTO01011734.1:6053-78327 GCA_013400615.1 Syrrhaptes paradoxus
AGGCTGGTTCAGAGCCAAGAGGCTCCTAGATGGGGTCCAGACAGATCTCTGCAGCTCAGATTAACAGCAGAATAAAGCTGTGTGTTAGGCTAGACAACTCCTTTCCTCTGTGACAGCACTCCGGGTAAAGAGTGCTTTGCACCAGGAAAAATCCTGCCCCAATGCTTAGTAATTGTCCCTTCTCTTTTTATTTTTCCCTCCCCTGAAACCAGCCTTCGTGTGAGTTGTTTGTCTAACTCCAGAGCAAGAAAGCCTGTGTCAGCCTCAACTTCGGGAAAGAGCTCTTTGGTAGCCGAGATAGCCAGCATCTGCTGTACCTGCCCTGGGGGCTGCAGCCGTTCCTTGTGCTGGCCTCAAGCCCTCCCAGCCCCGTGGCTCTCAGGTCACTCCCCTGCTGTCCAGGGCCCTGGACTGGTGCTGAATGGTCACATCCTTCTCCTGGGAGGATGTGCAGGCTGTGCTGCTGGTGCTCTCACTGGGCTGAAGTTTCCTCCTATCTCTCCTTTCCGGACATCTGCTCTTCCCTCGCTTTCTGCTACTTCTTAAACCCCCCAGCATCTCCTCTGAATAAAAGTGGGTAGTCCAAGCGAGGCAGAAAAAGTGGCAATCAATTAAAAGCCCAACAAAAGGTGCCTTTGTGCCTCGCTTTGCAGTCCTAATGAATGGCTGTCTTGTCAGAAAGGTTTCTACTGTATTAAGAAAGCATTCCACCTTAGCCCGTTGTGGTCCTGCTTGCAAAAGTCTCATTACTGTGCCAGCAATAATAGTGTCTAATTAAGCAGAACAAAGAGAGATGAAGCGTAATGGCTACAGGATAGAGAAGTTATTCGTAGGACGGAGGTAATAAATTTCTCAGCCCTGCGTCCTGGTATGCTGGAAAAGATGTAGTCAAAAAGAGTTGATCCTGGAGACTTTTCTTTTTGATGAATTGACCAGCTCAGGTTGGTAGTTATTTCTGTATTGCCTCAACAGATATATATATTTTTTTTTCACTCCTCTTAATGAACAGAGAGAAACTGTGGACGTTAGGGCGGAGGCTGAGATGATGAGATCAGTTGGTCATTATAAGGGGCCAAAGTGTGTATTGCTGCACAGCCGGGGAGCAGGGATGGTCCGGAGGGAGCTCCTCTGCCTGGCACCATGCCCCGGGAGGCTCAGCTTCATGCTTTAGCTCCCACGTTATTGCTGGTTGTTACCCCTTCCCTGGTAAGGAGCTCCACAAGCCATCCTCTGCGTGCGGCGTAGCGGGGGAAAGATGCAAGAATGTCGTTAAGGTCATGCCATGAATCCCCAGCTGCGGATAATGAACAATTCCTGACAAAATGAGGTGGTTGGAACCTTTTGGAGATAAAAACCTGCCTGTCATTCTGTTTCATGAACCCGTATTCCAATTTTATCTGCGGAGTGTGATTCTCTTTTATCCAGTTTCCTGTTTGAAGGGATTTGAGCAGAATAGATAATCCAAACTTTGAACATAAATCACTGGGCTGCGCGGCTGATAGATGCTTTGCACTTTCTTATGATAATGGCTGATTGGAGGCTGGGAGGGAAATGCCAGGGGCTTATCTCTGCAGAGCAGCGTTTGGAGGGCGTGCGGACAGCTGAGGGGAGGGGAGGCAGAGGCACGAGGTGGGACCAGTTTGTGTTTATTTATCTGTTTGCTTATTTTGAACATCTGAACTCCAGCAGACATATTCCAGGATGTTGCTGTGAACTTTGGGAGTCAAGGTTTGCAAAGGCACGGCGTTATAAGCTAAAAGAGGGTAAATTTAGACTAGACATTAGGAAGAAATTTTTCACTATGAGGGTGGTGAGACACTGGAACAGGTTGCCCAGGGAAGTTGTGGATGCCCCATCCCTGGAGGGGTTCAAGGCCAGGCTGGATGAGGCTTTGGGCAACCTGGGCTAGTGGGAGGTGTCCCTGCCCATGGCAGGGGGGTTGGAGCTTGATGATCTTTAAGGTCCNACGGAGTCTGTCAAGCGCTTCAGATGGCTCAGCCAGAGCCCCTTATTCCCTCTAAAAGGGACTTGGGGATGCCAAGGAGCCCTCAAATAGAGTCCACGGATTGTTATTATTTTACTAAGAATACTTAAAAAAAGAAATACAGCTCCTGTTTGTTGGGGTGGGACTGTTTTTGGTTTTTTTTTTTTCTACTCACAGTAAGGATGACAGCTCAAAGTGCACTTTTCCTCTGAAGATGTAAATCCCCAGAAAGGTCATGTTTCATTTTGGTTTTGAATGTTTCTTATTTTTAAAAGATTTATTTTACTCCAATTAGTTTAAATTTCAAAGTAATTTAAAACTGGAAAGAAAACTGGATTATTTTATTTTGCTTATAACTTCTATCTCTTTTTTTTTAATTAAAAAAAAACCCAACCCAACAAAAAACCCAACATCAAAACAGATGCTTTCCCAGGAAGAGTTGTTTTTTTTATGAAACAGATTAATTGGCATTTCTAATCAAATCTTCAAAAAACTTCCAGGCAGCTTTACTGAAGCATTGAAGTACCCTTTTAAGAAGTAAGCTTTCTTAATGTCACCCTGTGCAAGTCTTCTTTCTCCGGTGACTATAAACGGCACCTTGGCAACTGCTTTGGATTTGATGCCTCGTTTTTTGCCTGTGGATAGATGAGTATTTTGGGTCAGAGGAGCAGTGCAATTTTGAAGCGAATTCCCAGTTTGTCTCCAGGTGTGCTCCAGATGCTCTCCATCCCCTAATGGAGATGCAATGGTCCAAAATCAGAGGCTGATTTTTCCAACAGCTCTGAACCACAAGCATGGTCAGGATGTTTATTCTGGGGGACCGGACTGAGCCTTGTGTAAAATCCTTGTGCAGAGGAGATGGTCCAGCGTCAGTAGCAGGTGTGCAGATGCTCCAGTGTGCCCCATTGTACCAAATGACTTGTCAATATAAATGCAGCTTTTGATGGTTCAAGTTCTGTCAGTTGAAAATCATCTTATCTTCTTCTGTCCTGTTTGAAAACGGGTCACAGATTCTGAGTCACTGAGGTGGCTTAGAGACTCTTCATGAGATTTGTCCTTGCTGCAGCTTTCACTGTGTCACCAGGAGCTTTTGGAGGGTCCTGTGCCCACCCTTGGGTGGATGTGGTCTCCGCCTGGAGGAGGTGGCTATATTGTCTGGGGAGCTGGGAGGTGGTGTGACGTGGGACTTTGGGTGCCAGGGACGAGCTTGTGAGGTCCTCAATGAGACGAGTGACTGTCCAGTGAGCTGTCACCTTGGCAGCCGGACACATGGATGCTCAATACAATGGAAAGAAAAATCGTCTGGGACCTGCACAAGGGTGGAAGGAGAGAACCAAAGTCCTTAAATTATTTCTGTACAGCAAGCTGAACATAAAGGCCACAGAGAGGCCTGACGTGGGCGGTGGCAGTGGTTCCTCTGAGGGTGTGGGGACTGTGTCTGTGCCGTAGAGTTGAACTGTGAAGGGGGAGATGCTCTGGGCGTAGCTGGGAGTTGGAGTCCCAGACCATTAAGAACCAGTACAAATTAACCAGTGCGAGGGGAGGGAAGGCGGAGGGACCCAGGGCTGTGCTGCAGCTGAAGGGGGTGAAGATGAAAGGTCTAGCCTTGGTGCCTCTCTTCTAACTCTCTGGGGGTGCTCCAGGAGCGTTGTGTCTCTGATACAGGTTTGGATTTAGAGCTTTGACCCTTTGACACTGCGCTGTGACAAGCCGTTCCTCGTTGAGGTGTTTCATGGAGTCAAAATTCACAGCATTACTCCCTACATCTACCAGTTTCGTGTCTATGGGCAGCACCTCAAGGGCTGTGGGCTCTGGGGATGTGCACCCTGGCCCTGTGCAGGGCAGTGGCCTGAAGAGTTGGTGTCTAAGGAGATGAGACAGATGGAAGCCAGGAAAAAGCAACGTGGCCAACCTAATGTTACAGATTGGGAAATGCCCTGGACTGGGCCTGAATTATACTTATTCAGGTGCCTCTTGCCTCCTTGGTGCTGGCTGATTATTCTGGTTACTGGCAGTAGCTAGGTCTGGTAAGAAAATCCACCTTCTCCACTGCCCATTAACCCTTTGGGCTCCCACGGCACTTCACGGGCTGTGTGTTCCAGCTGCTTCATACTCTTTCTTCTGTACAGACGCGGAGGAGTTTGAACCGCATCTCCCATATCACATCCCTCTTTCGATGAGGGAAAGCATCATCACCAAAATGCATTTTAAGGCTTGACATATAACCCCACAATTAGCCCAAACCATAGGAGACACCTGAATATTTCCTTTTGTGAACCAGCGTGGTAACATTTCAAAAGAGAAATCTTTGGCCTTTGGGATGAAAAATGAGCCTTATTTTCAGTTGGGAGTGTTCAATTTTTTAAAGAAAATACTTAACACCCCCCTTTCATTTTCTTACTAAACATTTATTGCTGTCCAGAAGCCCAGTTTTCAGGGAAATAGAACTTGTTTTTGGATGGTCTTAATGATTCTATTGCAGTTTCAAGGGGGGTGACAGGAGCGTGTACTGGAGAAGGAACAGCTCTTACAAAAGACAATAAACGATCAAGTCTCCCACAGGAGACAATTTGGGTAATATAATCTGCTCAAACAAGAAGTTCTCTTAACTTGTGAGAAAATTTCTTTTGAGCTTGAACAGGTCAATAACATTTTCCCCCATTTGAAGAGGAATAGCAAAATTAACTTTTTTTTTTTTACCAGCGTGTCTGTTATTTAACAGCCTTTTAGAAACCGATTTCCTGGGCTATTTTAAGCTGCAGGCACAGTTATGAGGCCACATTTAAGAGTGACAATTTAAATCTCTAGACAGCTCAGGAGATAAGTCAAAACAAATTTCAGGATGTTCCTCTAAAGAGCTATTTCCACTTAAGGAAGTCCCATTGGGAGCCTGGTTAAAGAATCACCTAATCTGCTGCACACTTTATACATTTAAACAGGTCCATTGGAAAGAAAGTTTGTGAAAATCTCTGTGCAGTGTATACCTAATGAGTGCCATTGGAGGAGGCTGGAAATTGCTGCTGTTTTTTTGCTTTTCCCTTTGTTGATGTTGATAACTTTATGGTATCCTGATTTTTGATGGCTACCGGCTTCTAGGCTGCCCCACCATGCAGCACAACTCCTCCCTTGCTCCCCGAAAATGTAATAAATGCAGCAAGGCTGCGTGATGTGAGAAAGGTGCTATGCAGGGGGCAGGTAAAGGGATATATTATGGTATGGAAGAAGGCAAGGGGAGGGAAGGCTGGCATTTGAAAAGAAGGAAGGCATAGATGGATCAGGTCCCTAGGAAGGTGATCTGGAGAAGGAGGAGGAAACACAATCAGCCCCTATAGGTTGTTAGAGATGTTTCTATTGCAGAGGTATTGGGTATAGAGACCTCGTCATCCCTGACCCAGGAAGGTGAGAAGCTTCAGCCCACCCAAGCTGGAGTGGGAGGCAGCCTGTTGTAGCCCCTGGCATCTCCTCAGAGAAATTTTCGGGGACAACACTCAGCTCTGGTTGCACTCTTCCTCCCTAGCTATCAAACAATGTAAGTTAGCAGCTACAAACATTTCTTACATGAGAAGCAGCATTGGCCTTTTGGTGTTTCTGATTTTCAAAAATAAGAAAGCAGCTGTTTTCATGCTGGTCAGAAGTGACCTGCAGAGTGTGGAGTCTGCCAGACCGATGTAATATCTGGAATATACAGCCCTGTCTCTGTGTCCTGAAAACTTTCTTTGTGATTCTATTTTGTCCTGGATTTCACAAATGGAACACAGGACTTGCGTTTTCTTTGCCTTAACTTCTTAACCTGCACTTTCTTCCCAGCCCCATCACAGGAAAGCAGTTGTAAGAGCCTTGATGAAACTCAGTGATCTTTAAGATCCTTTCCAACCCTGCCCATTCTGTGATCTATGATCTTGACTCTAGACTTGTTTTTGACCTTAAATGAATTATGTAGCTTTTCCATCATAGCTGGTTTGTCTCCAAAGGGAGTATTTAAATAGCTAGCACTTAATGTTGGTGTACTGCTGCACTAGCTGATTTTTTTTTTGTTTTGGGGTTCTTTGCATTTGCAGAGGTAAATGCTGTGTTTCCCTCTGTAATGGCTACTTGTGTTCTCCCTTTCACATCCTCTAACAGAGTTTGAAGCTGAAGAGACCACTGCGGTCATCTAGTTTGACCTTTGCTATCGATTTGTGATCAGTCCCTGGCTTGTGGTTAGACTGAAGGAAGTATTTTACCTGTAAGATATTAGAAGTATTGTAATGCTTGAGTGTTAACTCCATGCCGTGGCTCTAGGGCAGCAGTTATACTCTTGAAGGGTTGTGTGTGTACCAGTATCATTTCATGGCTAATACACCAAATGGGTTTCTATCAGCTTCCAGTGGTTTCAAGGGAGGTTAGATTTTTACTTTATGTCTGGTTGTCCTCTCTTGTCCCATCTCATCAGCTGCTCCCGATAGTATCCACAGAGGTGGTAAAGCCAGAAATGAGCCTCGTGTGAGTGAATTGAGAAACGTGCTCTAGAAGGTTGAGTTTCTTCCCTCATGTCCACTTTTCTGCTCAGGAGGTGGCACTTGTGTGCCCAAGTCTCCACACCAGGTGCTCAGATTCTTTCAAACTTCAAGTGAGGTGTTGGGAAAACAGACTAGACTGGAATGTTTCATGGACTCTTGTCATCTGTTTTCTTAGCAGTCTGGGGCTAAGAAGAAGAAAAGAAAACATACCGCAGCCCATCGTAGTTTAACAAAGAAGAAAAAAGCAGCCTTCCCCACCTGGGGTTACCCAGGATCTCGACACCAGGGGTGTACAAGCCTGATCATGTTTCTAAGAGGGAATTATCCCAGATTAGAGCAAAGGCAATGGTGGCATTTGCCCTTCCTGGTGACATGTGGCCTCACACTCAAATGTCCAGCTCTCCCATCAGACTGGACAGCTGTTCGGGGCTGTCCTCAGACTGGCTGGCGGCCAGGCGAGAGCCTGCGGGAATGCAGAATGAGGCACCTGCTCCAAACCCCACCGAAACAGCAGGGAAAGGAACAGCTAATCTGGGTCCCCTTAATCCTAGGTGCTGCCCTGCCTGTTCCCAATCAGATACCGTTACTGGAAGTAAAACAAAGTGCCACAGACAGGGCTGCACTGAAGAGTCTGATTGCAAATTGATACGGCTGCAGATCCCTGTCCCTTCCCCAGCGTCATTGACTGCCAGTGTTGGGGGTCTGGGGGGATGCTGGCTGCTGAGCTCTGCATCATGAGTTGGTTTGGGGAGGGGTGGTGGCCTCAACCTATCTTTGGGGAGAGAGTTTGGGAGCGTGAGAAGTGACCGATCCCCACAAACCAAGGTTTTGCTTTGCCCCAGTGAGAATCCTCTTGCACAGCTCTCAGGGTGGGATGGTAGGTTTGGTTGTTCTCCCAGTTGTACCAAAGAAATTAATCCCAGTGGAAGATGTCAGAGGAAACTGTCCCTGTGCCTGAGAGCTTCTGAAATCAGGTTTCAAAAAAAATCACCTCTATTCAGCCTGGAAAGGTGCATTAGCATGGTTGCTTCTTGGACTCAGACTGTAACTGCCTAATGCTCAGAGCCTCAGGGCTTGGCGAGTCGTGGCTTGATGCCTTCCCAGATCAGTGGTGCTCAGAGTGCCTTACCATAGACCAAGCAGCTCCATGGGGGCTAGCGGGATTTTATTTTATCCTGAACTGGGGTGAAAAACTGGAATTTTGTTCAATCAGGTTTGTTTTTTTTTTTTTTTTTAAATCATATTCCTGAGTACTGAGTTTTGACAGTGTTGTGATATTTCATTTCAGTGTAGTCAAAACATTTTGTTTTGATTAGTTAAAAAAATATTTATTTAATTCTTCCTATGTACTTAGCTTTCTGTGATATTAGAGTCCAGAGAAGGCATTTGGAGTTTGAGAGCAAAATGCTTTAGTGTTTTCCTATCAAAAAAGTGAAGTGGATTTACAGTCTTGCAAAGTGGCTTAATTTCATTAAATCAGCCCTTTCTTAGAAGAAAAAATAATCTCTAGGAAAATCCTTCAAACAGCTCTAGTGAAAGTGGCTGGTACAAAACCCTGTCACATATTGAAAGCAGACAGAGAACGTGGAGAGCACTCTGTGTCAGCAATCTTGTTTAGCTGCAGGCACTGTAGGTGTTAGCAAAGGAAACCGTTTCAGACAGAGGTCTGGTTGCACAGCCTGGCTGTGTCACTTGGAAAGGGAACCTTGGCGATACAAACGTGACTGATGGGTCTGTGCCACTTCCGAAGTCTTTCACTAAAGAAACCTGTTGGCAGTGTGGGGTTTGGCATGCGAAGAAAAGGTAGCCTGAAGGTTTTGATCATGTCATCTTGGGAGATTAGGCGTGACATTCTTCCTTTTTGTTTTGTACCATTGGTGACCAAACCTGGACAGAAAATATACATAAATGGTGTTGTCTTCTCCCCAACATGATTAAGAGAGCATTTGATCTTAAAGATAGAAGTGGTGATTTACTTCATTTAAAGATTAACTGAATGTAATGCCATCTGAAATGAAAAAAGTTATTAAGAACGTTGTCAATCAAAGAGTTGATGGCTTTTTAAATACAGTCTGGAAGTGTTACAATTTTAATACCCCAAAGGCCAATGTAAATGATGAAGCTGAAATTATAGGCTAGCAATTTTCAATTTCTCTTTCCCATCTCTTATGTTTCATCTTCCACCTTCTGTGGCAGGAAGAAAAAGAAAAAAAAATAAAGTAGCCTTTGTCATGATAAGGAAAGGTAGCAGTCTGGCTGTGCTGATATCCTGTGCTCACAGCTAGATGCTGGCCTCACGGCTGCCCAGGGCAGCACAGTCTGATTAGAGCTTGGATACAGCAGCACGTTTTCCAGGGGGAAGGAGCTGAGAGACAGCCAGCATGCAGGATTGCATGCAGCCAAGTATTCAAGCATACCTAGATTCAGCTTGTTTGGACAATCACCTGCCCAACTGTAACTTTAAGCACCTACTTAGGTGCTACTAAGTCCAAAGATTGGAGCCTGTGCCTTATAGTAGACGTGTGCTCCAGTGTAAAATTTTTTCCAGTCTTGAGTAATTGGATGTTTATTGCTAAGGGCTGGGTTTGCAGAGGTGTTGAGGATCTGGACCCAATTAAAAACCATATTGTGGGTGGAGTTCAGGCTCCTAAATCTAAAGCTACCATGCATGTAAATCGGGACCGGTTCCACAAATTTCAGTTTCTGGTGCCAGGGGGACTTAATCCATGAGGCATTTGTGCAGTGTGCCTAACTGGTGAGAAAAAGAGCTCTGCACAGCAGCCCAGGGTAGCTGGGTGTTTCTTTTAGAAAGCAGTTGTACATAAATGATGTACAATTCCTGGGTTCTGGACCGCTCGGTCAGGACATTTCCAGTTGGATTTTCATGTTTGCCCTGAGAGGATTAACCCATCATAATCCTTTCAGAGGATAAAGGAGTGTCTTAGCCTGCGGAGTGCAGTCTTCTGGTGGAAAAAGGCCTCCTCTCCTCCAGCTGAAAATATATCTCATACAGAAAATGAGAGACAGCAAGGAAAGCTCCTCTAACACACCTGGAAGGAGAAAGACCTTGTCCTGACCCCCTCAAGCAGAACTAGTTTGTGGGGAGGGAGACTGGCCCATGTCCCTTACATGTAAACGCTCCAGCTCCCTGGCTGGAGAGCCCTGCTAAGGGGACACTGGGGAAGTTGGAGTCCTTTCTGCAAGGTAGCACTGCCGCAGCAGAGAGGTGAAGAGGAAGAGTCCAGGTCCCACCATGGGAGAGCTCTGGCAGCAGGCTGTTCCAGGGAGGACTAGGGAAGCTTTCTAACTGGTGTAAGTTAAATTGTGCCAAGCTAGTAAGCAGCTGTCTGTCTTCAGGCACTTTCTAAATCACGTTCTTCTAGACACTTAGGGGCAAGCAGGACTCCAGCAGTACTTGCATTTGAAATCTCTTCCCAGGAGAGATGAGACTGATGCTGTAAAAGGATGATCTGGGTGGTTATTGCCTTTCTGTTCTGGTCTTTCCTCCATGTGCAAGATGCATATTTTCGGGGGGAAGGAGGGTTCAGAGTAATAGAAATAGCGAGGGTATTCCTCATGAACTCTGGGCTAGAGAGGGGTATGAAATTCTCTGTAGTGAAAACATTATGGTCCTGCCATAATCCACTAGAACAGTCTTCATTTCCCTGGTGTAGGAAGGTTCTTTTCTCTTATTTCATTTAGCTTGAAATCAGAGCTCTCAAGCTATTTTATGCTGGGAAGTGTTTACGCCTTGTGTTGTCATAATAAATGCCCCAAATCCATCATAAAAGCAGTTCCTTTGACATGGAGGTTGACTGGAAAATGCAGGAGAGGTGTGGGGCAGTAATAGAGATTTATTTCTTCTCCCTTCTTTCTCCAAAGAAATTGGATTATAATCTTCTGGAGTTATTTTACCTTTCCCCTGCCCAGTCGAGTCAAACCAGTTACTGCTGTTCATTGTATTAAATATATCAAGGCAGAGAGGAGCACAGTACTGCCATCTCTTTGGGGGTGTTGGGTCCTGCTGGTAGAAGTGGATATTTCAGATAATTTACAATGCCTGTCCAGCAGCCTGTCCTCAGGATGGCAGTTATCCAAACAACACACCATTCACAGGTTTTTGACCTCCATCAGGCTGTTACATTCTAATGGACCTTGTTTTACTGTTGTAGTATTTGTTCATTTCTAATCCAGCTCCATCATTTCTGGGCCTTTATGTCTTAAGGTGAAGCAGGTTATAAAATTCTTTCAAGGATATTTTTGTTGTGTTTTATTTAAGACAAGGGGACCTTTCTTTTTATTGTTTGTTGTGACCTAATTATTTCTGTAGTTGTCTAACAGTAACTTCTCTGGCACTCGGGAATTTGTCAGTGGAAGGAACTGGGATCTTTCTGCTGTTGGTTTCTACGTGGTGAGATAGCTCTGTTTTGCAGCATCAGTAAATTGTTATTGATGCACTGCTGCCTCTCAAATGGCTATTCCTTACCATTCACCCACATTTTAATGGTCGGGGCTGGACTTTGCTGGAGATGATCTGTTCTGGTTCAACTGAACTGTCTGGTAATCTGCTGGTGTAACCCACCTCTGCCAAAAATCCTTTTTTTCAGCCATTGCTACCTCTGTCTCATCTGTGTGTGCAAACACCTGTCATGGCTTGGCACTAGCTCTGGGGCTGTTTAGTGTACTTCTGCGGCTGTACCCCAGTTTGGTGGGTTTAGTGGTAGTGGTTTAAATGTTTTTGTAATGAGCACTGAGCATCCTCAACATGGCTTAACTCCAGCAAGCAACTAAGCACCACACAGCTTCTCACACACTCCCCCCCGGCCCTGGTGGCATGGCAGAGAGAATCTGAAGGGTAAAAGTGAGAAACCTTGTAAGCTGAGATACAAACACTTTAATAGGTAAAGCAAAATCTGTGCATGCAAGCAAAGCAAAAGAAAGAATTCATTCACTCCTTCTCATCAGCAGGCAGGTGTTCAGCCATCGCCAGGAGAGCAGGGCTCCATCACAGGTAATGCTTACTTGGGAAGACACATATGATACCTCTGAATGCCTCCCCCCTCCCCTCTCTTTCCTCCTTCTTCCTGAAGCTTTATATTGCTGAACATGACAGCATACGGTGTGGAATATCCCTTTGATCAGTTGGGGTCAGCTGTCCCAGCTGTGCACGAGAAGTTGGGAGAGGACACCCCTAGCCTGCTTGTTGGTGGGGCAGTGTGAGAAACAGAAATGGCCTTGACTCTGTGTAAGCACTGCTCAGCAATGTCTATAAACATCTCTATTATCAGCACTATTTTCAGCACAAATCCCAAACATAGCCCCATACCACCTACTACAAAGAAAATTAACTCTATCCCAGCCAATCCCAGCACAATCCTATTAGAGTGGTGGTGCATAAACCACTATCTCCTGGCCTGCCGCCTTCTGGTATCCAGCATCGCTTGGCTCCCACCAGCACAGCGTGAAGAAAAGTCACTGTCAGGGCTGAGCCGTCCGGCTCTGGTGCTCGGGAGCGGGCAGGGAGCGACGGTCCCCGCTGTCCCCGGTCCCCGCGCCGCCCCGGGCGCTGTCCGTGGTGCTGAAGCTGCCGCCCGCCCACCCGCGGGGTTGCTGCCCCCAACCTCTGCTGCACCGCTGGGCTCGGTTGTGTCTCCAGGGCAGCTTCAGGTCAAACAGATGCCAAAGGGTCTTTTGTAGCAGTTTTGGGGAGAAGTGGTCCTCTCAGTTCGCAGTGCGTTGTGGTACCAAGTCCAGAGCTGTAGGCAGCGTTAGCAGATAGTTGGAAGGAGTGGGGGGGTTGTCTCCTTGGTTCTTAGAGGTGAATCTACCGAGCCAGGAGGGAAGAAGAAACCCAAAGGTTCAAGTACTGGTGTTGTTCAGAGCTATGGCTATGGATCAGGTGTGTTGTGTTAAAGAAAATACAGAGTGTTTACAGCTCGTGTCTCTTGCTAGCACTCAAACACTGAGAAAAAATGGAAGTAAATACATCTAGGTGAGTCTGTGAGGCTCACCCCAACTGCTAAAGTGTGAATTTGTGATCCAAATATTTTCACTGAATAACTGCTGAGCATCTGCATAAGGCAGGACAGATGCAGGAGACAGGAAGTGTGGGACACTGCCTGCTCAAATGTGGGACTCTGCTGCAATGAATAGAACTATTTGTTAAATTGGTTTGCCCTGCTAATTGCTTGCATTATTTTTTTTTTTTTGTCAGTGGGGTGTGTAGTTTAAGGTATGTTTGAAACCTTTGAGTTGCATTGTGTTGTAGGGCAGAGATGATCCTGGGCAGAAAAAAATGTAGATGATGTTCTGCAGCTACAAACAGGATTTTCTTATTCTAATCAAGTGTTTTTTCTCTATTAGGGATTTTTGCAAAAGCTGATAATAGCAGGAGTGTTGTGCAATCCAGAGATAACTGGTGCACACACTGGTGAGCTGTTGCTCAGGGGACAGTGTTTTGCAAGAAACCCTGCGTAAACAACAGCTGGTTACTGCAGCAGTATGGTGAAGGTGGGTAGAGGCAAGAGGACTCCTATGTTGGACTTCAGAGATCCCTTCAATAAAGCAATGGATAAGCATGGTGAGAGAGGACACAGAGTTCATGCCTTGTGAGGTTCACAGCCTTTTAGCTTCATGGTTCCTGAACCCGTGCACGTGTAATCAAGAGGTCAAAATGTTTTTTTCCCACTGCTCAGTAGTAGAAGGAGCTCAGTATTGACAGTGCCAGTCTGGGACCTCCTCTGTCAATAAAACTAAACTGGCACATATTTCTGAAACATTTGCCACAAGTTTCAGTTTGTTTGTTTTAATTAAATATTAAAGGATCATTTTAAGATGGTTTAAAGCATTTGGAATCTCACATGCTACTTTGTACAAGTCCCTTCAGTCCTGCAGACCTTGTGCTGCTTTGTACTGGTTGGAGTGACTCCAGCACTCAGGTTTATTCCTTGGTCGTGTAAAGAGAAAAAATCAGCTCCTAGTTAGGATCATAGCTGCCTTACTGTCTTTCTACAGGGGGTGGTGATTAGTCTCTCTAAGTTCCTATCTGTCTATGGATCTGAATTACTCTCTGAAGGTGCTTTTCTCTAATGACAAGAAAATGATCACAGGGTGAATTGACTGCCAGAGTATGTACCTTGAGCAAGACCTTTCAGTTGGGTAGGATGAATGTAGCCCCTCTATGACATCACTCAGCAGCTGATGTGAACAGCCTGTTCTAGAATATCGTTAAGCATCTGCATTTCCAAAAGATGGTGATGGAAACTGGTGAAAAGTTCCTCAAAACTCTCATCATACACTTGTAAAAACTATCAGCTTGGCAAAAAAAAATAAAAAAATAAAAAAAAAATCTGAATTGACCTGATGATGACCAGAGCAAAGAATTGGCTTACAGAAATTCCAGAACTGGAACTTTTAAGGTTCAATTTAAATAATTCCTCTTCAGACCTATTATAGTCTCAGTGTCCCTAGAGTAAGTGTAATGCCAGTTTCCATACGAGGGTTGACAGATAGCTTTAGTTCTCACATACATCTGTAAATTGTGCCTTCACTGGGGCCGTGCTCTGGGGTGGGATTTTCTCTTTCCAGGGTGGGCAGTGCCACCCCAGCAGCAGAGCTGGCAACTCTCTGGCTTCCTGTGCAAACACAGCAGGAACTTGCTTTGGTCCTCCTTGGTCATCAGCAGGCACCGAGATGTGGTGGACACAGAGACTCAGAGGAGGTCAGGAGGACACAGAGAGTCAGTGCAGCCTTGTTATACCAGTAGGACCGTACACATCCCAGCACCATTTTAACTAGACTGGTATTGCAAAACCAGTATAAGTTTCTACAAAAATAGTAATCAGAGTCTAACAGGGAAACCACAGCAGTCTGAGGTGGAGAGGCAAAGGGTGAGGGTACATAAAAGCCGTCCAGGATGAACAGAGGCGGGTACGGGGGCTGGCTGAGGTTAGTTTTGTTCACTGAGCACATTTGCTAATTAGTTTTCATAAGTCTCTGACTAAATGAGCCTCGGCTTGTTTGGAGCTGGTCTGTGGTGGTGTAAGGGGTGCATGCTTGCCGGAGGTGATTGGTGATGGTACCCTTGTGGGAGATAAATCTCAAATGAGGGAAAATGTTTGTATTACACAGACCTTCCAATAGAGCTGTGAATTGTGTCCCCTTGCAGTCCTGCATGGAACGCTGGGAGACAGCCACTGAAGGAGAGGTCTTTCTATGAAAAAAAAAAGTGATTAAGCAGCCAATTTACCAAAAAGGCATCCATAAAATACTGCCTCTCCAAAGCTAATAGTCCTGTTTGTTATGTCAGAAGCAGCTAATAATGGCCATATTTGTTTGAATCATAAAACCTCTTTTGCCGGTGCGTGATAATAGAGTGTGTTACATGTTCAATTAACCAAGCTAATCAAATGCGCTGAGAAGAAATACGATGGAAACAAAGCCCTGATCTCTGCTATTCTTTGTTGAGCATGGCAGTTGTTTTTCACAGTCCTTTGAGCAGGTTTACCAGTGATATGCTAACAAATCCTTGACCAATTAGAAATGCAGGTCGTTGCTCAAATAAGTGAGAAAGGCTCCCCCAGGACAATTTACAGCCATACTTGCCCTACCCTGTCACTGCGAGGTTGGGTGCAGAAGACAGACTTGTCTCCTTCTTGGCAGTGTATTGACTTTGTGCACAGAGAAATTACGCAAGTCAGATCAAGGAAGAGCTGAGCCCAAAGCCTGGGCTGAGAGTAGGGGAGAGGTAACGGAAAAGGGTCATGTCGAGTCGAGGGAGGCAAGAGCACATTTCTGCAGATTATCTTGTAATGAAGTGACCAGCTCCCTGTGCTGGGAAGTGAAATGCTCTGGAGGCAGCTTTGTGCAGGTTTATGAAAGCACAGCTTTGTCTCTCCTCCTGTGTTTGAACATCTGAGGAATCTCCAGAGTTGCCCAAGATAGAAGAGTTGATTGTCTATAAGCTTATATTTGTTACGCAAAGAAAAATGTTGTGGATCTTCCACTAGAAAAAGTTTTGAAACCACTGCTCTAGATCAAAAGTGCTTCTCAAGAAGTTGCTTTTTCCTGCCACTAAGTGGCTCCAGATGTTGAAATATTCAACAAAATTGCTTTTCTCTTTTTTTTTGACACACTGAGTTTCACATAGTCAATCTGTAGCAAAGAAATCCCAGAGCTTTCTCCCCACTGAAAACCACCCAATTGCAACATTAAATATTAACTTAGAGAAGAGTTCAATTTGTAGCTCGAGTCTATTTTGATTTTTTAATTGCTTTCTTTTTTCCAGAAACATTAGTTTCCTCTGCACATGAGGGACAAGGAAGCTTCTCTCTGTGATGGGCATGGTGAGAGCGGGTGCTGTGCTTTGGGCAGTGGAGCTCCAGTTCTTTATTTACTTGCAATGAGGAACAGGACTCATTGAAATGCTGGTGGCCTCTATGAATGTCCCAACTTCTGCTTTTACTCCATCCCACTGTGTCTTCCTCCTGGTGCTGTACTTCTTCCGTATTCCTTTGGTCCAGGGAGAGATGGAGGGTGCTGGTACCCAGCTGGGAGTCTCTAAGATGACTCTTGGATGACAGAGATGGGACAAAGGCTTGTTGAGATCCAACCCCCCCCCCCATGCAAACTCAGGCACAGTGGGAAGAACAGATGGTCACCATGCAGAAACGCTGCTTCCTCTCTAGGGTGCTGGGAAGCGCAGTCAGCACAGCTGTAATGAGGATTATTTGTGCCTGGATGGCTGCAGCCTTCTTTTCTGTTTGGAAGTAGATCAAAACTACATAAACCCCTTCAATAACATTCATGCATGTACATAAATATGTATTAGACATGGAGAAGTTCCTCTGGGTCCTCTGAAAAAGTCCTGCTTGGTCAGTACTTGAAAACCTTTTTAGCACAGAAAGTCCCTCCAAAAGTCAGATGTTTCATTCCTGCTCCACTGAAGCACAACTCTCCCAGCTGCCACTACAGGTGTGTTATTTCAGTTTTCCTTCCCCCAGAATAAAGTGGCACTGAAAGCATCACTTCCATGAATCATTTCTGTTGTCAAACCCAGGTATTTTTCTCTTTATTTGGGAAATTTGCCCCCAGGCCTGTTCCCAATAGCTCCAGCTTCTTGGTTTTGCTCTCCAATGAATTTTGGGAGCTTGTCTGTGGGGTCCTGCCACTCTCGGTCCACTTCTGCACCGGCAGGTTTGACACTATCACCTGTCTAGCACCCTGTGGTGATTTGGGAAGAACAGGCTCCAACACGCTGCTATGGTCTACAGGCAAAGCCTCTGTGGAGAGCACGCAGATCTGGAAGACAGGAGATGCCCAGCTGCTCCCAAAGCATGTTCTTGCTCCACTAGCACCCCTCTTGGCTCTTGAATCTGTTCCCAGTCACACTGGGTTTGGTTGATTGTGATGGGCATTGGAGCTGGGAAGTGCTCTCCTGTGCCCCAGAGCTCCTGCCCTTTGCAACCATGGTGAGCTGAACACAGCACAGAGAGGAGGAGGCAGAAAGAAAGGGGAGTTCTTGGTATTAAATATTTAGTAGCCAAGCCCTCGTGTTTTTCCATGGAGCAGAAGATCTTTTCATTTGTTCTGTTGGACTGTTTGTGTCTGTAGTATCTGCCAGGCTCTCCGAGGAACAGCGTGAAATGTGCTGCCTTGGGCAACATTTGATGGACAAATCTTTCTTTCTCTGTGCTGTTAGAAAGGCCCAAATCTGTGTATCTTCGTGTAAGGCAAGCCTGCCCAAAGCTTAGGGTGATGAATCAGAGCATCGTGGTGTGAATGTGGGCATTTGTTGGACCTGGTAACCTCCCTCAGAATGATTCAAAGCAAGTTGGTGAGTCACAGCTTGAAGGACAGTTGCAGAGATTGGAGAGCTGTCAGCGTGGTGTGGCTGGGATGGGATGGGCATGGAGCATCCTGGCCACAGGAACGGCTCCAGGGTTCCCCCACCCTGCAGACCTGGGGGGTCTGTGCAAGGTGGGGGCTGCAGGCAGCAGGAAAGAGACTCTTGGTAAAGCATTTAAAGGGCTGTGTCTGTTCCTTCATCCATGGGGTAGGCAGGATGAGGTCTCTGTGCCTCTTCAGGGCAACTGATGCTTTGGTTTAGAAGAGGAGGGCAGAGTTCTGCAGCTCTGGTGGTCCATGAAGCTTTGACCTGGGTCAAAGCCCAGCTAGGTCTAATCTGCACCAGCTGCTGCAGAGCAAAAGGAGCCTTTGAAGGCCAGGGCAGGTAGTCCGCTGCACCTGGCAGATGTCTTAATCTTCTTTTTCTAAGAAGCTTTGAGCCATTTGAGGTCCCAAGTGAGTCTTCCCTCACAAGTCCTACTTTTCCTTGAAACCAGGAGAAAATACACTGTGGGAGGTGGAGTGGAAGCAGGATCAGGCCTTGATTTTTCTAAGTCAGACAGGCCAAGCAGCTTGGGCCAAATTGGGTTTCTTCCCAGTAAACTCCAGCCTCTGGAGTCCTGTGTCCCAACTCATCAGTTGCTTGAGTGTATTTCTGCTATGAGGAATTTGAACCAGCCAGAGAAATACAAATTATTCTTTTGTGAGTCTTCTCTTTCAATACCAAAAACCAGAGGGATGGGGAATTCGGTTAAAAAAAAATACACAAAATGTTTAAGTGTTAAACAATAGCAGTAACTTCAAAACATTTGCAGAGAAGTTGTTATTCAGCTGAAAAGCTGTTTTACTCAATCACAAATAGTTCATGTAGTTCCAGCCAGCTCTCCCTCTGAGCCAGAACATAAGCCAGGAGCAATAATTTTTTCCAGCTGGAATAATTGTTGTTATTGTTTATTCTGCATTTTCCCAAGGCCCATGGGAGTAGCAGAAAAGTTCTAAGGCTGGACTTTCTTCTACACCTTCCAAGTCTATGCCCCAGGTGTGGAATGGGGCTGGCAGCAAGATGAGATGCTGCTTGGATCCCAGCAACCCCCAGCCATTTACCAGTGCCTGTGCCAGCTGCCTGCCTGTGGCACCACAATGGCAAAGATGCTGTGTGCTCCTCTGTTCCCTGCGCTGGAAGAGGATTTAGAAAAGATGGAGAAAGCCCAGAGAAGGCAGTATAGGCTGACTTCCTATTTAAGAGGAAACTGTAGATGTCAAGGAGCATAGATGGATGGTATAGAAAAGGTGGATAGTGAAGCATTAGGTTCTTCTGCTGGATCTTGTGGAGGCCAAAACTAAAAAGGAGTGAAAAAGGGAGAGGACAAATGTATGAGAGACAACTCAGTCAGGAGCTGCTGATGCTCAAGAGTTCAGATGCAGAGGTCTGGTTCAGGTGCATGTCCCCCACTGCCAGCTGCCACACCTGTCTTGCCTTACACTTGCTTTGTTTCTTATGTGTTTTCCCAAGGTAGCTCCTGAAGATCAATGCAGGAGACACAATCGTAGGAGAATGGATTTTTGTTCTTCTCCCATGGCAATTCCTGCATTGTTTAATGGAAATCATGTTGTAGGTTAAATCCCAGATTTTGGAAAGCATTTCTAATCCAGCTATTCCATATCCAACAATAACTTCAGGGAGTCAAGGGGTTTATCCTCACAGGGGAGCTTAGAAACATCTTACATGCACAGAAGTTCTTTCTCCCCTTAGGGAACTCAGGAACTTTTGCTCTGAAAACCGTATTGCCACATCCTTGAACCAGACTTTTGTTGTGGTTCCCTGCAAATCCTGAGCTGGAATCAGCCTGTGATGAACGTGGTGCTGCCATGCAATTTTTGGAGCTTGTGCATTGCTGTGATCCCTATGTGTTCGCTATGTGAATGTATGGGGAAAGGAAAAACTGTGGCTCTGGATGAAATGCTTGACACCAGACTCTCAAGGATTCTTAGAGGATTAGGACAGAGGCACTGGCACATAGTTTGAAGCCCTAATAGGCCCCTTTCCTTTTTTTTTTTTCTTTATGAGATTAAAATAAAAAGCAAAACAAAACCACAAACTAACCTTAAGAAGTGAGAAAACAAAAGGAAAAAGTGTGTGTTTGTGCCAAGCCCTGTCCCAGGGTGATGACTGGGGGCGGTTCAGGCTGGGGTACATTTGGAGATGCTACAGCTAGCTGGTCCATCCCTGCAGGATGGGGAGCAGTGAACCTTTAGGTAGAAGGGATGTACATACAAGGTGTGGTTTGTTTTGCTCCTCTTGCTTAAAACTGAGCATCCCTTGGTGGAAAGCTGGCTTGTCAGCTGTTCACCACTAGCTGTAAGTTCCTGAAGGGAAAAGCCACAGGACTGGCTTGACCAGCCAGCAGCCCCTGAGTTCCTGTTGTCCCAGCCTGGCCTGGAAGGACCATGCAGGCTTGCACTGGGAGAGGAAAGCGGGGGAGATGTGGTCCTTCAGGAGGTGTGCTCAGGAAAAGGATGAGGTTGGGGCTTTCTCCATCCAACTGAGGTCCCAGCCTTGGGCTTGCTCACCCCTGACCTCCTCTCCATTGGAGCAGGAGGAGAGTTTTCCCCTGGCTGCAGACCTCTCTTGCTGAATGTCTTCTCCGAGGCAGCAGCCTCTGTACTGGGAATGGGGTTTGGTGTTACAGGACAGGGCAGCAGATCCGACATGCGTTTCCTGCTGAGCAGATGTTAGACGTGCCTGGGATTTCTGGAGAAAGGACCGTGCGGTCAGTGGAAGGGGGCTGATGTGTGGCAGCTGAGAAGGGTTAAATGGGGATTCTTGGGTTGAGGTTTCCCTTCCTTCCAGGGGCCTCTGTGCATCGCTGTTACCTTTAAACAAATCACCACCAATCGCTCTTTAGCGAGTGGTGTGTGTGCATAGATCTAGAGCAGTTTTGTGCCTTTTAGCAGTTAAAAGAAAAAAGAAGAAAACATTAAAGCTTCTTTTCCAACCTTGAAACCTGAACAAACCTGCCCGCTCGGAACCGGCGAGGTGTGCATCACTAAGATCCAGGGGGAAGAGGCTTGCTGCTTGTTTCTGGCTGACTTTTTGTCTGCAAACGGGGAATTGATCGTGTGCCATTAAAAGCAGGGAGTTTGCCCGTTCACTTCAGCAGGGGCTGGTTCAGGCCCTGAACCTCCCGATGATGGGAAGGAGTGGGTGAATCTCTTGCAAAAACATCTTGGCTCTGACCTGTTTAGTGGGTGTCTGGGTACAGGGGAATTAGTAACACAGGGTTTGCAACACTTGGACTGAATAACCTGTCCTCTGTGCTTGAGATTTCCTGTTAACTACAGTTTTCTTCTTCATAGAGTCTTTTAGGCTACCTGGGTAGATTTTGTTAGATTCTTGTCTCCTATCAAAAGAATGCACTAAAAAAAAAAAAAAAAAAAAGCTAAGGTATTAGTGAAATGTTAGTGTGAATACCCAAAACTTCTTTAGGCATTTCTTTAAAAAATATTCGTCAAAACATTAGATGTGACCAGTGTCTCTAAATGTAAAAGTGATGCTGCTGGGTTTCTAGGGAAGAAAAGTGGGCTTTGTAGGGTTTCTGACCCAGGAAGCTGCAGGTGCAAAGCTCTTGGGTTGTTTTCCCAGTGCTGGTGGAGTGACCTTGATCAAGACATTTCATCTCTGCAATGTCCCCAGGCTGGGAACAGCATGTTCTTACTCCCACGGGGTGGGGAACTGAGGTTAGAGATTGGTTCAGGAGGAGGCAACGCTCTCCAGAATTTCAGCATTACTGTTCTGCCCTCCTCTCCTGGCTTTGAATTCAGCTTTCTGACAAATGACACATCGGTGGAGGGGAAAGGTCGGTGCGGGGACACTCAGCCGGCTGTCCCTGGGTCTGGTCTTTGCTCTCCCAGTCACTGCAGCGGGACCAAACCCCCAAAGATGAGACCCCAAAAAGCCCATCCCAAGACGGGCACAGCCTTACAGCAAACCTGCCAGGCAGGGAGCAGCCCCCAACCCAATGTGCCAGCGAACAGGGCTGAAAAAACTGAAAAGATTAATATATTTTTTTAAATTTTTATTTAAAAAAAAAGGGTGGAGGGGAGCAGCCCAGGGCCCCTCCCCGGCAGAGGGCACTCGGAGCCCAGCGCAGCCCCGTCGAGCCCCGGCGGGGGGGTGTCAGCCCACCGCGGGGGGGGCGGGAATCCTTCCCCCCGGAGCCTGCAGCCCCCCGGAGCCTGCAGCCCCCTCCGCAGCAGCCAGCAGAACGCAGGGAAGCGTTAATTGCCGCAGAAACACGCGGGGAATGTCGCTTTAATCACGGCGAAGATGAATGTGAACACAAGCAGCGCTACAGTTTGCCAGCAAGACCTTCCACCCAGCGATTTGCCTGGCTTTTTCTTAATTATCTTTTTTTTTTTTTTTTTTTTTTTTTTTTTTAAATACAGAGGGGTATCAGTATAAAATGCCCAGCTGGATATCCTCAGAAGGGAGGATGTTTATGCAAAATCCATCCCAATATACTCAACCATCGTAATCAGGCTGAACTCAATTCTTTGTAATTTCTGCTGCTTCCTGGCTGCCTGCATCCAGGAGAGGATCCCCTTGCAGTGCTGTGCGCTCGAAAGCAGAGCGCAGACCTGAGGCAATAACTAACAACATCCCACAATAAGAAATATGTTGTCACCAAGTGTTTTAAGCCATGTGGAGGGATTGGCTTGGCTTCATGTATATGCAAGAAAACTACTTTTTATTTGTTAGTTTTTATGCCAGCTTTCCACCCCTAGGATCTCTCCATATTCTAGCTGCTGAGTTTGTGTGTGTTTGGCAATAAAATCCAATTCCACTCCATCTGGAGCCTTAAATCTCCCAATTCCCTCTTGATTCCAGATGCAGGGAGGGTGGTAGTTGCAACTAACATGTGAGGAGTTGGGATATTTTTTTCTTTCTGAGGGTGGAAAAAATCGCCGATGAGGCTTTGAGCAACCTGGGCTAGTGGGAGGTGTCCCTGCCCATGGCGGGGGGTGGCACTGGATGGTCTCTAAGTTCCCTTCCCACCCAAACCATTCTGTGATTTTATGATTCTATGACTCCTGGACAGGCAATCACTGCTCCAAACTCCTGCAGCATCCTCTGTGATTGCTTCCAGCAGGAGCCAGGAAAGCCCACAGCCATGCTGTGTGTATCCCTCAGCTTCCTCCAGCACCCCAGCCTGGGATATTGGATGCTCTCTATGCTTCTTACATCAGCTGTCCTGTAGGTTTAGGGTAAAAGCTAGTGTGAACTAAACCGAGCCTGGGGATGTGGGAGGAGGGAATCTCCCCTTCCCCTGTACCAGTTTGCCCAACAGCTGAAGCCCTGTGCAGTGGCTGGTCCCCAGCAGGCAACACAGAGGTATTTAGAATCTGGGGGGATATTTCCTATTAGATTTGTTTAATAGTTTTGAGGTCAGTTAAATATGGAGTGACAAATTAATTCCAACTTAACTACTTCCCTCTCTGTCTTCCTGCCTCTTGCAACTCCCCTGTTGCCCTGTTAAACGAGACCAGCTGGTGGGATCAGGTTGGTTTGGCAGCTGCGATGGGTCTGGATGCTGAACCCCGCTGGCGAGTCCGTTCTGCTCCGGCTGTTGTCTCTACGCATGCCCATCTGCCATCTTCCCAGGGAGAAGGGGCAGAGAGAAAAATTCGTCTACCTAGAACTGGAGGCAATGGTTCTTGGAGTCGCAGTTTACACCAAAGCCTCTTTGAAAGGGTTAATACTTAGGGTTTTATTAAAAAGTTGTTATAGAGACCAGCAAGCACCAGCTGCTGTACCCACCTGTAACCTCCCAGCCCTTAACCCTCCAGAAGCTGGGTATTACCCAGTGCCCTGTGGGTGGGTGCCCCGGCTCCTGCAGCACCTGGGTCCCTTTGCTTGTGAATCAGAACTGAGAGCAGGGGGCTCAGGGTCTGGGCGTGGGCAGACCCTCGCGCTCTCCTTGGGCAGGACGGGAGGGGAGCAGGGAAAGGGGCACCAGGGTGTCCGTGGGCAGGTACCCACTCTTCACACCAACGCTGCAAACTCCCTCCTAAGCATACTACTTCCAAGAGGATATTCATGTTGCTTAGCTAGAGGTAAGAAACTCACATTTTCTAAATCCATGTGCTCCATATGTAGCCAAAAAGCTATAGATCATAGAATCGTAATAGAACTATAGAACAGTTTGGGGTGGAAGGGACCTTAAAGCCCATCCAGTGCCACCCCCTGCCATGGGCAGGGACACCTCCCACTAGCCCAGGTTGCCCAAAGTCTCATCCAGCCTGGCCTTGGACCCCTCCAGGGGTGCCTTTAGCTCCTTAGTAGCTGTAAGAGGAGCCCCAAATCCGAATGCAGCCCCATGCCTGGGGATGCCTCTGGCCTGACAGGGAACCCTGAAGGCCAGCAGTCGCAGCTCCGTAGGGAGGTGTGTGTGCGTGCATCTCATGGGTGTGTATGCTGTGGTGAGGCATGCCAAGAACAGGTTTTATTTCTGTTATGACAACCTGTCCTTCCGTGGGTTTGTCCTGATGCTGCTCACTTGGCTTCCCTGATAAGCTGGAGAGAGGGGACCAGATGGGGGGGACTAGGTGGTTTGGTCTTCATGAAGGTGGTTTGATCACTCTGACATGCATGGAGCAGCTGGGACACGAGTTCTTGGGGGAACAGTGGGAACTGGGAAAACTTTGTTTAGCTATTTTAGGTGCTGAGGCCGAGGTTTGAATTATGACTCAGCTGCTCAGTGGAGATTTTTTTTTCTTTTTTTTTTACAGCAGGCTGTGTGAGAGACACACAACTTAGGAGGGTTGGGACAAGGGGTCAGTACTGATTCCCCAGATGGTGCTGCTTGCCCTGGCTAGAAGGGATGAAGCACCAAACTCCGCAATTAAGCTCAGGTAGATAAGCAGTAGCAGTGGTTTGCATTGGTCCCTTACTGGCTATCCCCACTGCAGGAGGGACACTCTGAGGTTGGGCTCCATGGTGGCTCCACGTTGAGGTTGGGCTGGAGGAATTGCTGTGTAACGGCCAGTCTTGGCTGTTCATCTGGCTGCCTTTAAAGTCAGTGGAGAAACCATCTGATTAATTTTGTCTGTGACATCAACCTCCTGTTCTAGCCCTGGTATGTAGGCTGCCAGTCAGCTCAGTGAAGGCGAGATCTGTGGTGTCTAAATACTCAACAAACCCATTTCATGGATGTTAATGTTTAACTTCTGAGTCCTGGGTCCCTTAAAAAGATTGAATCCTCCTGCTTCTGTGGAGGAGGACAGCCGGCAGGGAGCTTCCTCCTCAGCTGTGGGGGGGAAGGTGTGAGCCCTTTCACTGCCTCTCAGTACTGGGCTCAATGAAATCCTGTGGACACTGGGAAATATCAAACACATTGCTTTCACCTCGGGGAGGGGTTTTTTGCCTTCATGTGTGGGTAGTTCAGCAAGTGCTACTTAATGCAATCCTGCTTAATCACAGGATCATAGCATGGTTAGGGTTGGAAAGCACCTCAAAGATCATCATAATGGTCCTTCCTCCAGCAGATGTGCTGCTTTCTGTTTCCCAGGTCCTTTGCTTCAGCTGTTTGCTTTTCCAGAATGTGACGTGTGGCATTTCTTACCTGCCATCGTCCTGCTGATGATCTTATTAGCTTAACAGCAAAGAGCAAGGGACACATCTTCAGCAAGACATCCTCAGACCAGCATTACATCCTTTGTGGATCTGGATTAATTCTTTTTATAAAAACAACAACAAAGATTGCATTCTTTTTGCACTTAAGTTAATTATTTGTGGTCTGGGTCTGGCCATAAGAGAGGAAATTAGCCTAGCCCTGACGGTTGGATATTATTAGCAGCACATGAGGTCCATCTTTTGTTTGCTGGGGCCCACGCTTGTTTTTTTAGCACTGTCTTTCTTGGGCAGATGTGTTGTGGGAGCTTACATTAATATTTTGGTTTTCTGACTGTGCAGTCCATTCTCCCTCCCACACTGGAGGCAAAGCTTTGCAGTTTCAGTTGACTGGACTTTGCACAGACTTTTTCAAAGCTTTCTCTGCAGATGCCTTCATGGTTTTTTTGAGTTCCTCTTGGAGTTTTGTGTGGGATAACTGTAGAGAGGGCTTGTCCTCAGATGGTGCAGGCTGGCCTGGTGCCACTGACTGCAGGAGAACTGAGACATTTTGCTCAGGCAGAAGGTCTGCTGCTCAGACTTCAAAAGGCCACCCACACGCACTTGCTGAGCTGGAGGCCTGAATTAGCAAAAGGCAGAGTTTTTGACATGGTTTTCATTCTGAGCCATAAAATGACCTGTATGTGTTGGAAATCCTCTAGCAGTCCTTGAGCCACAGCGCACAAGGAGCACATTTCAGGTTTGTAACGCGGCAAAGTACCAGGTGAAGTCTCGTCTTCCTCTTCACTTGGATTAATACTGGTTTAATTGTTAAAATATTTTGTAACTCTAAGTAGAAATTAGTGCTTCAGGGAGGGCATTTTGTTTTTTTCCGCTATTTCCAACAAGCAGAGTTGTTGGCAGTCAAAGACCCAAGAGTATTACCATTGGCTTTGTGGCAACTGTGACAGTGACAGTTCTAAGCTCAGCTCCCCGGTGTGGGTACTGAGATCATTGGTGGAAAGCCAGGAGGTCACTAGTAGAGAGACCTGTGGCAATGCTGTGACCTAAACCTCTGGAAATTAATCTTCATAATGAATCTTCATAGCCATCCATCTGCCAGCCTTCAGAGGAAGGTTGTTTCTCAGGGACAGAGTGTATTCACTTCCAGGTTGATAATGATGTCCCACCTTCAACCCACCTTTCTGAGGGCTGCTTGCTTAGCGCGTGACATCGCAGTGAAGTTTAGGATAGGAAAGTTACACCCTAAAATGCCATACCCCGACCACTGGTCGTGAAGAGAGAGAAGGGCTGGCAGCTCTCAGACATGTGCATGGCAGCATCGACGTTTGGTTGCTGAAGGCTTCCCTCACGTGTTTTAGAAAACTCATTGGGGACTGGGAAGAGCCATTGCTTTGGAAGCCCCCAGCCACCAGAAGCAGTCTGGTAGGTCACCAGGAGCATAGCATCCAGGCTGCTGCTTGGCTGTAAGTGACGCTGGAGTGGCCTGTCTCTGCCAGCTTCATGGGGAGCTTTGGCAGGAGAAGGAGCAAGAGTTCCTGCAACTGGTATGTGAATGCGGGCTGGTGGTGATGGTCAGGCTGGGTCAGGTCTTGTCTCTCCATTTATATGAGCAGAGGTAAAGAAAGGAAGACTTACGACCCTCAAAGCCAGATCATTGTAATAATTGATTTTATTTTCCGAGTCAGTAGAGCTGGGGTATTTCTCACAGTTTAGGTTCTGGTCATACATCCGCTGGTCTGACCCTGAATTTAGGCCACCTGAGTTGACTGTCTTTGTGTCTGGATACCCTCAGAAAGCTGAGCAGACATCTCAAAACCATTCAGGAATCAGCAGGATTGTATGACACACAGCCTTAAAGATGCTCCCGGGGAAGAAATAGTGCTGCAGGACTTTTTTAAGGTCAGTGACTTGCACTTTGGAGGAAGGAGCTCTAGAAAGACGTGCCTTGTGCATGTGCAAGATCAGCTTTGAAATAATTTCAGCCATTAGGAATTAAAGGCCATTTGAGTGTGAATCACAGGAAAGTGCTAGCTATGACCTTCATATGACCTTCTTGCAAGGTACCTAACAGACAAGACAGGGTTTATTTGTTAGCAATGTTGTAGGTTCACAAAGATCAACATGAGTTGATAAAATAGTCTTCCTCTCAGCTGTAAAATGTTCCCACATCACCCCTATTCCTGGGCTGGGGGGGGATATTTATCATGTTCAAAGAGCAGTGGAAGATAAAGCCACTGCCTGTTAGGGAGAGGAGATTGGGTTTCAGGGCTTTGCCTCTTCTTTGCAGCTCTGAGCAGTACAAAAAGGTACACCTGGGCCTCGAGGGACATGCTTGGGACAAAGGGACTGCTAATTCAGGCCAGCAATGCATAGAGCAGGTGTTCCCCCTTCCCCTGGGTGCCACCAGAGCAAAACTGAGGTTCCCTTGGACATCCCGAGCTGTGTCACTGTCGCTAGGTGTGGATGAGTGTTACTGACTGTATGACAACAGAGGATGAAAGTGGAGCTTGCCCTCACTGGGGCACAATCCTACCCATTTTTCTCCTGCAGGAAATCCAATATATTTTATCCTGTTTGTCAACACGGTTTATTCCTAGAGAGCCCCGGAGTCTGTGGCCAGCAATTAATGCCACTTAAAAGCTTTTCAGGGGGATAATTGCCTGTTGTTGTGCAGGCATCACCCTCATTCAGATGCTAATGGCTGGCAGGGGCAGTGGCCATTCCCACATTGGGGGCCAGGTATGCCCCGCTCCCCTCGCCTCGGGAAGATGCTTAATGGGGCTTTTGTCCCCGAACAAGGGCAGGAGGGAAACCCCCCTGTCCCTGAGGAAGCCGTGGAAATAATCCTCATCAGTCTGTGTCACTTTGGCACAAAAGGCAATAGGGTGGACAAAAAAAAAAAAAAGAGGAAGGGGGGCATCTAGCACACAGGGGGTGGGAAGTCAAGGTGTCTTGTGTTGGGGGCTTCCAAGAGAGCTGTACCAGGCTCCCGGGTTCGTGAGCAAAGACTCACCGCAGCACTCTGAGAACCCAGGGGATTTTTCCAGCTGTTCTCAGATTTCAGATCTTCACCTTTGCTTGCTCTGCTGGGTTTTGGTCGCATTCGCTGTGCCCTCACTGTGAGGTTCTCATGTGCTGTTTGCCCGGCGTTGGCCAACGTGGCAGCACGGGTGCTGCTGTGCAGGTGGTGCAGCTCCTGCCATGAGTCCTTTGGTTGCACACCTGGGGTGAGAGGTCCCTGTGCTCTCTTCTACCTGAGGGCTGCTGCTCTTTCCGTTGGGCAGGTTGTGGCTTTTTAAGCTGTGGTTACCCTTTTTGGAGGTCAGGTTTGCAAGGACAGAGTAAGAGTCCTTAGCTCTCTAGGCAGGACCCCACCATGAAGCGGTTGATGTCTATGCGTGGGTTTTAGTTTTGGTGGGTTCAACACCAAACCTTACATGCGCAAACATCTGTGAACTCAGGTGTCCTCTGGGAGTGGTCTCTTCTTAAGATAAAAAAACCTTCTTTCTCCTTCTCAGTTTACCCTCATTTTCCTTGTCTCTTTATTTTCCCATTGAGGCTGGGCTGAAGGTGTCATTTGTGATGGAGACGAGAGTTCATGTGGATACCTTCAGACTTACCCTGCTTCTCTTTGGGAGCTCTAGGTAGCTGGTCTTCTTAGACCCCATGTGCTATAGTGGCCTGGCCAGGATGAAGCCACATTGGCTGGAGACGACCCCAAGAGATGCACATCTGTTCCTCTGGGTTAATCACACAACTTAATGAAGCCCTGGTTTGCAAACTCTGGATGAACAACCCAACCAAGCGCCTCTTCCCTCCGCAAACGAGGGAGCTGGGTCAGTGAGAAGAAAAGATGCTTTCTGGGGGAACACATGCTCCTCTGTATGAATCGGTGAGGAAGAGGAGGGGGGGGATCATTTAACACTCCCTTTATGAGGGTTTTGTTTTTGAAGCGTTGGGAAGGATGGCCTCCCCTCCCCAGCTGGCTGCCTCCTTTGGGGGCCCCCTTTGCGGAGCCCTCCCGGGGGACACCACAGGCTGTCAACCCCCCAGCCCCTTTGTGTTGCTTTTCCAGTTGGATTTCACGTGGGTTTGGAGGGGGCTGTGGGTGCCCCGAGCTGTTCGCTGTGTTCCCCTCTCCCCGGCAGCCCCGCTCCCACCCGCAGCCGCGGGCCACTTCTGCGGTGGAGGCAACCCAAGAAAGGACTGTGCCACTTCCATGGGAACAAAAGCCTGTTTTCAAACAGGGCGAAGAGAAACTGTTTCTATCTTAGGCCTTTAATGACCTGAACTGTCCATCTTTTGGAGAAAAGCGACAATAAAAAGGCACTTTGCTGTGCCACTGTCGCTTCTTTCTAACTATAATTATTTTTTGCTGGGAGAGCTTGGCATCCATCCTTATTTATGATGCATATAAAAAAAAAGTTTTATTTGCCCCCTTCCAGCAAATCTTGCTGCTAGGAATAGGCAGGCACGTTTGCAGTATTTTCCCTGGGAGAGGAGTCCTGTGCCCTGCGTATTTCAGTGTTGAATAAATAGTCCTTCATGTTGCATGCGGTGGCTCCGGGCACCCTGCTGAGATCATGTCCTTAATACAAACAATACGACACATTTATTCTAAGCTGACCGCGCTGACCCCCAAAAGTTTGTTCCCTCCGCTGGGACTCCTCGGCCTTTTCATTCAGCTGAATGGCCAGCACAAAGACCTTGTCGCATCTACAGTCCCGTCCCAAACAAAACTGGGGGAGGAAGGGGGAAGGAGTGTCGGGGGGAGGGGAGAGGAAGAAATAGGCAAACCTTGACCCCTCCACCTAAAAGAAAGTGGAGGAATTTGCATTTTAAACCTTCAGATGCTCGCCTTGCTCTCCCTGCCTCTCCTCCGGCTGGAGGTTTCTCCCCTTTTGCAAACACCCTGAGAAGCTCCGGGTTTGCAGCATCCCAGCGGAACCGCTGTCCGGGCACCGAGCAGCATCCCCGCTGCGAAGAAAGGCTCCTCTCCCTCGCCTTTGCATTCCTATTTTTCCATAGATTAGAAAAAGAGAGAAAGAGCGCTACTTAATAAGGAAAGAGATGTTCTCTCCCCCTTCCCCCCCAGTCCCAGCTGATTTTCAGAGGCAGGCGTGTGCTGGGGAGCTGGTCCAGGTTTGTGACTGTTTCCCATGGCCCCGGCTCCTCTCTCAGAGGTCGTTGCTTGCTGTGTCAGGGATGGACGGCTGGTTGTGACAAATACCCGTTACAGTCAGAGGTTTTCAGGCAAACACTGAAATTGGTGTTGATTTACTGGGGCACCAGGTGGGAAACAGCAAGGCTGTTCACTGGAGTTCCAACTGTCCTTCAGGGCAAAACTTGTTGTGGGGGCAAGCTCTGGTTAGATGTGATGCAAGGTGTGTTTGCATGTCTATTGGACTCCCTGTCTGAAGTTATAATGTTAGTTGAGAACCTGCCTGGCCACTGAAGGATTACCATGTCTTTCTGTTCTCCCAGTTCCTCTCTTCTCCCATCCCAAACCAGGGCTCTCTCAGGTGCAGCTGTAGCAGAGTTGTGCTTCCAGGGTTGCACCATCTCACTGGGGTGCTGGTCTGCCAGTCAGGACCCTGCTGTTTCCCCTCTTGCTGTCTTTGGCTACACCATTGAAACCAGTGCCCATAGGACCTCCTGTCCCCGGTGGGTCATGGGCCCTATGGGGCTGGACTCCTGACTCTCCTTGCACCAGGTTCTCAGCCCCTCTCATAGCGTCGGTGGGGTCCAGGTTCATTCTTTGCATCGCCCGTGAGCTCTCGCTTAGCCCAGAGACATTTTACCAGCTCAGCTACTAACAATGGAGCGTGATTTCTCTTTTTTTTTTTTTTTTTTTTCTTTTTCTCCTGGAAAAGCTGCACAGTTGCAATGCCTCATGTGGATTCAGTTAAAGCTGTGATGGAGCTGCCTCTTGTTCTTTCCCTATGCCTGTGTAAAGCACTTTTATTTCCTATGACTGAAGCTGCCCTGGGAGGTGGGGTCAGGGCAGAGCCTTTTCAGCCTTGTGGCATTTCTGAAGTGGCACCACCTGAGCATCACCCACCCTTTAATGAGTCTGGACCTTGGCCCCCCAGCTGTAAGGGGGGCACGGCTGTCCCTGCCTCCCAGAGGGACATGGGGTGGGTCAGGAATGGCTGGCGGGTGGCTGGGGAGCTCGGGGCTGAGCTGAGGAGTTGTTCTGCATTGCAGAGGCTGTGCCGTGGGCACGGCTTTCCTTTGGCTGCTGCTGTAACCTGGCCCTGACCTGTGACACTGCTGGAGGGCGAAGGTGTTGTCATCCCTGCAGACTGGCAAAGGGCTGTGGCTGAGGTCAGGTCTGTGCTAGAAGCTTTTGTCGGTGTCACAATATCACTGCATTGACCAGAGCTGAAACCCAGCCCAGGACGCGGCTGCGGCAGTTACACGTAGTGATCCCAGCAGAAGTAGTTTAGCTGAGTTAAGAAGAAAAGGGGTTTGGCCATAAAATGCCTCTAGAAGAGTGATTTGCTCATGCACAGACCTTACCTGATGGGTTTCAAAGCCTGATTGTAATGGTACAGTGGCAGTGCAAGCAAAGAAACAGAAATTAAACAATTGGTGCAATTAAAAAGCAATTGAACCCCATGTTGGGGTAACCAGCTGGATGCTTCATCCTTTACTCTTACAGGCTGGACACTTTGGGGCAGGTTCCTGAGGTGCTGCTCTCTGAAGCTTTCTCTTTCTTCTTGGTCTTTTCCACCCTCCTGCCCTCCCCCAATTTGTGAGCCCCTTTTTGCCACCGCATCCCTGTTCAAGCACACGTGTTTCTGGCTGCTGCGCTGCTCTCCAGAGGTGTGCTGACTTTTTCTTTACGTGTACAAGGAAACTGCATGACCATTTCTGTCTGGAATCTTTCTCGGTTTTTTTTTTTTCTGTACTTTTTTTTTCTTCCCTCAAGCTCATTAAGAAATCAATAAGTGACTCAGTGAGGCTTTGCTTAACCTGATTCTGGGAGTATTTCTTCCCCCTCAAAAAACATGAACCAAGTTCTCAAATTGATTTTGCTGCTTTTGCTCTTTTCCATTTGGTAATACTCTCCATGCTGTGTCTCGCTGCCTTACATCAATTCCCAGCCAGTGAGAAGCCCTGGGCTGGCAGCCCCTGACATTGCCCCTCTGCTCCTCGGCAGGACAGGCACCGTGTGGGAGGTGGCACCCACCTGGGCTGCTGTACAACACCTACACAGGCATGGGAAGGGAGGACCCAATCCTTTACTGATGCCATACCATGGTCTAATCCCTTTTCAAGAAAAGCTGTCAGTGCTAGAGACACTCAGAAATGCTCCCTGCTGCCAGTTAGACTTTTTACTCTTGGTCCGTTCATCCGTGGTGCAGGACACCCAGAGGGAAGCTGGGGTTCCTCCTCTCTGGAGAGGGATGCTGTGCTAACAGAGGAGTGGTCCCTGATGCATATCTAAAGAAACTGTTACCGGTTTCTTTTCATCTTCTATTAAATGCTGTACTGAAATCATTGGGGCCTCTAACCCTGAGTTTAGAGAACACTGACCAGGCCAATGTGAGAATTTCTTTTTAATGGGAAGTCCTGTCTGTTCACTTTTATTTTTGTGTTCTGATCTGGAGTTAGAAGTCTAGATCTCATGATATCCTTCACAACAGAATTTCTGGAAGTATTTACAACAGGTGGACTGGATTTTAGCTGGGATTTTATTTAGGAACATTTTAAAGAACTGAAGGGAAAGACTCCAAGCAATTACGGGGCATCTAGGATAAAGATACAGGGAAACTGCACCCACTCAGCAGCACCTGGTTTGTTTATACAGAAACTGGGGGTGTTTTCAAACAAAGGCTAGTAAATAGGTACATTTCCAATTGATGCACATCAATTTTTAACCACCTTGAGGTCCAGCTCTGCCTTGATGGTTTACCACTGATCCTACTCTGCTTAGTGCCTTAGAGGTAGCAGCATTTGAACAGTGTAGTCATGTGTTTTCATAAACTTGCAGCCATTGTTTCTCATTTCATAGCCAGTGGATGATGATGCTGATCCAACACCATAAACTCAGTCTGCAGTGACATAAACCCAACCCAGACAGCGGCTGGAGGTGCAGGACCCTGGTGACTGGAGGTTGGTTAGTACCTTGACTGGCCATTTTGTAGAGAAGGCTCTGTGCTCAGCCTTGCCTTCAAAACAAGGGAGCTTCTGGGCAACAAATGACAGCCTGGTCTTTTTGTATGTGTCTGGAGTCTGGGAGGTCAACACTGCACAGCACGTAGCCGAGATAGCAGCTGGACCTCCAAGGAAAGCTGCATTGACTGGCCGTCAGCCCCTGGCTGCAGCCCCATCCTACAAAGGATGGGTTGTTGGTGTTCTGCTCACTCCAGTTAGCACTTGGCCCTATTTTCTGGTGTCCATCTTCCATCCTCTAATGCACCAGCCAGTCGTCTCCCGTTGCAAAGTGGGTACCAGCCCCGCCTGGCAGAGCAAAGAGGTGATCTCAGCATTTTTGGAGAGCCTGTGGGAAATCCAGATGCCATCACCTCCTCTGAGCAGTACATCATGTGGCAGGAACAGGCTGCAAATGATCACATCTTGTTGTCTTTTCCTTTCTTCATCTGCCCCTGTTTGGTTTGTTCTGGATGATCACCTCGGAAGGGAACGGTGAGGTGGAGGTTTGGGGAACACTGGGTAGATCCAGGCCCAACCATGGAGTAAACCTGTCTTGCTTTAAAAATGGAAATCCCAAACCAAGATCTCATGGAGTAAGACTGTAAGGGCTGTGTGGGTGGTGGAGAGCCTGGTGGACATCCAGGAAAAGTGGCCATGTACACGTCATATTGGCAGCTCTTGTGTCCCATGTGGGTAAGGTCTCAACCCAAAGAGAAAAAGCAGAATGCAAGGCTTTGCCATTCTGCCTGATGCTTCCTACGTAGCTCTTTATACTTCTCCTCATATAGAGAAGCCTGAAAATAAAAACTCGTGAGAACTTTATAACCACAGCCAAGGAGGAAGAGCACTCAGCCTGAGTCTGACCAAGCTACTCCAAGTGCTCCCAGTTTGGGGACTGGGATTTGGAAAGGGAAGATTGTCCATCTAGGCTAGGTTTTCCTTTTTCTTCCCCCGCCCCTTTTTTTTTTTCTCGTTGTTGTCCAAGCTCTGAAAGCAATAGCCTCAATGTTATTCTAGCTTTAAATGGGAGGAAGGGGGGGAGGCGATGAGAGCAGAGAAGGAAAATCCATTTGCCGCAGTACTGTCAGCCCCTTAGTTTTCCTTCAAGTCTGACAGGCCCAGGATTAAAGGTTTGGTTACAATGGCCTGACAGTACACATTAACAGCCCTGAATGTCTTAACAACCCGGCTACTGGAGATGCATTCAGAAGAGTCTGTGAACTGCTTTTCCCCTTTAAAGCTCCTGCTAGACCATGTTGTCCAATGAAATCTTTTGTGGTTAAAAATGTATAGACTTTGCTTTCTAATTCCTAAGCGTGTACGGACACAAACCCAAAATTCTTTACTGTCTTCCCGTAGGTTTTATGCCTGGTTCTCCTTCAACCTTTCTACCTGTGAAAAGTGTCTGGTTCTGACTGCATGGTGGTTTTATATCTTCCCTGATTTTTAGCTAGACTTTCACCTTGTATAAACGAGCAAGAGCTCACTTGCACGGGTGGAGTTATGCGGATCTATTCCAGCTGAGGGGCTGGACGTGCAAAACAAGGTTGTTTTTCCTCTGAAAAAAAGCAAAAAAAAAGCTTCTGATCAAACAAAATCCCTGTATTGATTTGCTACATTTGCATCATAAAATGGAATTCACCAACCATGGCGTTTGCATGGATCATGAACTGATGGACAGTGATTGTAACATCCAGGGTGTGTTAGTATTCATGATGCATAATAGTGAAGTTTACACCGGGCTGTTTCCAGTCTTTGGCAGGACTGAGGGGTATGTTTCCCCTCCTACAGTCTCCAGGCAGCAAACCCCATTTGATTAACTTATTTTGTCTGGGGGCAGGGCAGGAGGAGGAGAGCTGTTGACAAAATCCAGCGAGAGTCCCTGGAAAGAGTTTGGAGGCTTTAGTTTAACGGAACGGTTCCTATCCGAATGCATCCCGAATCCCCGCACCTCGGCCAGAAACGCTCCTCGGGGTCCCACCCTGCGCTTGGCTGGGAAAGTTCTGTGGTAGCATCAAGGGACTTTATGCAGGAACATTTTTTCAGGCAAGGAGTGTGTGCAATGTAGGAGAAGACAGACAAAAGGTTCGTGGTCTGTGATGGATGGACCGTAGGTAGTGCCCAGGAAGAGTGCTGAGCACGGGGGATTCTGTATGATCCTTTCTGAGGGTCTTCTCATACTGTCGGCTAAAGAAGATGGGTGTGGGAGAGGGCAGTCCCCCAGGGGGGTGTTGTGGAAGATAAGTCAATCCTGGAGGGGCTGGAGTGGCTGCACAGTGTGGGGGATCTCCATTCCAGTGTGGGAGGAGATCGTCGAAGGGGCAGCCTGATTACAAGAAGTGAGAGTGATCTATGAAAGGGGAGGGTGGAAGGGGGAATAAATGAGAATTAATTTAGCACAAAATCAAGATGTCAAGAACAAAACTAATCAGGAGACAAGGTTAATTAGTTAATACATCCTTAAACCGTCACAGCTACATCAACACCGCTGGCGTTAATCAAAGCACTAGGACTACTGAAGAAAAGACGCTGTTGAATTGTTCCTAAACCTATGTTAGGTGCCTGGAAAAGAGAGTGGGGAAAACAGAACTGCTCTGTTTCAACCCATCTTGTACTACCAACATGTTATAGGGAGAATTGCAAGCCCAAAATGTTAAAACCACTCATTATGTTTTATTTTAGAAGTACAAAGTGGTCCAAAAGGGTGGTTTGGGAATAGCAGCATCTGTTTCTTAGACACTGACAGCTTTTAGAGCAAGTGACCTAACTGATAGGCTAATAAAGCCCTAGGAGATGCTGTTGACATGAGATCCATATAGAACATTGACACCAGCCTTCAGAAAGCAAAGAAGTGACAAGTGATAAAAACACTATATCCCATCTCCCCCAGAAATTGCTGGTTTGCCCAGCAAGGTGCTCATCTCACCCAGCCAGGCTGGCTCAGGCTAGCGTGGGTTAGGGAGCACACCCAGGAGCATCTCTGCTGGAGGAGGGATGGAGGGGTAACATCCAGCAGAGAAGCAGTGTTGGGCTTGAGGAAACAATCTGACAGGCGGTTGCTTCTTCTGTTTGCCGATTTTGCCAATATTATTGAAAACAGAAACCTGATTTGCAAGCAGGTTGGTAGACTGCTCCATAAGATGGACACAGGAGGTTCATCTCAGTGCAGCTGTCTCTGTGTCTGGTGCTAATCCCCTAGTTCCCCTTCCTGATAGTGAAGACATGGCAGCTCCACCAGATTGCAACTCCTGTTTTGAGATGGGGCAAACCACCTTCTGCTGCTCAGTTGCTGGTGACTACACAAGAGGCACGTGCAGGTAGCTCAGACCAGCCACCTGGCCTTCATAGAGCTGAAGTCAAAGAATTTGACTGTCCCCTTGGCTTTTCCTGACGGCATTTGACTGATTGGGCATTGACAGATGGAGGTTTGTCATTAGCTCCCAGCGTTTCCGGAGGTTTCCCGAGGGATCTGGGCTGGTAGGCCTGGTGTTGTGCAATGTTTCCTTCAATGGTCTGGGAATGGATATAGGTGTTCATACATCCTTCTAGAGAGATGAGGCGAATAGCGATGGGGGCCAGGAGCGTAGAGCAGTCAGGAGTGCTCTGTGAAAGCATTAAACCCCATTAAAACCAGTGTGCAGCTATGGTAGGAGATGGAGGAACGATGAGTGCAGGCAATTCCCCGAGAGTGAACGGGAGCAGGACACATTTATCAACCTGGATAAATTAGAAATCGAAGATTGCAGAAAAATTGATGAAAGAAGCAAAAGAACAGTGGAGGAAATCCATGGCTCGTGGTGTTAAAAGGGGAGTGATTTTTACCAGTATTTAAAAAAAAGGATACAATGATCAGTGGGTTTGACATCTTTCTCTTTGGAATGGTTATATATACAGAAACCAGAGGTATTCATTCAGTGTGTGTGCCCTGTTCTTGGGAAAAGTCGGATGATATATTCCTGTTCTGGAATCCTAATGGTGCAAACCTCCCCAGGAAAAATATCGACAGCCCATGGGAAGAGTGGGGAATAAGAATTTTAATAGAGGTGGCACTTCTGAAGAACTGCTGCCTCAACATTGGGCAAAGATATATATACGTGTCTGTGTGTATATATATATCCCCACATTTTCTTTTCTTCCCCATCGCAATAAATTGTAACTCAAGATGGGAGGTTTTACCCTGCTGTAGTTCTGCCAGAGCTATTGGTCTTGAAGCAGGAATCAACGTGGGGTGGTCCTCTGACCTGGGCTGTGCAGCAGGTCAAGCTAAAGAATCACAAAGGCCCTAAAATCTATGAATAAGTGCAATTCTTTAGGAGTCAGTGCCCCTGTTTTATAGCAATCTGGTGAGGGGCCGTAAATGGGTGAGAAGGTAATTTCCATAGAGTTTAAGTACATCCTATCTGGAGTCTCAGGGTGAGGGGAGATTTGACCCAGAGTAATTTTGTGAAGCTCTGTAAGATTTGCAAACTGGCCCATTCGAGTCCGCTATCTCATGTACGGAACCAACAAACACCAATACTTCAGAGAAAGGATAAAAAGAATAAACCCAACTCTTTCCTTAATGCATCTAGCAGTAATTCATGTGGGGAGGGTGGAGGGGGGTAGAAGTCAGTTCTCTGACCACTGCAGGTGATAGGCTTGAGAGGTGTGATTACCTCTCCCGTGTTCATATGCAGGCTACAAACATTTATTAATGGTCATAAAATATCCTGCCTGTTTTTTAAATCCAACCAGCAGTGTATGACTTGATCACCATAAAGGTTGTCTCAAAACCACCACAAAAGGTTTGAATTACTCCTGGTGGCAATAAAAGCATTCTTTTGGCTAACGCTTTGCTTTATTGTTAGCTTTTATTTTTCTCAGTCCTCTTTCCTACCAGCAAGACATAAACAACGGGGGCCGAGTTGTCGTCCCCCACCCCCTCACACCTACATTAATAAGATCCAGGAACCAGCAAAATGAACGAAACAGGAGCAGAATGCTCACCGAAGCGGCTGGTTACCCATAAGCACAGCTTTGCCGGTGTTAAAGAAATAGTTGCTTAGAGAGAGTCCTTCTCTTCTTTGCAACCCAGAGGGCCCCGGTCATGTAGAAACATTAATCTGAAGAATATTTATTTATTTATTTAATGGATGATTTTAAAATATTTTTTATTCAGAGTTGATTTGTTTGGTTTAGCTTTCTTTTCAGGGTGAATTAAGCTATTTTAACTTATGGCCACTTCCAGACGACAGCATCTGCACAGGGGTTGAATGCAGTTGAACATGTCTACTTTAAATGTTCTCCTGTAGTTAGTCAGAGGAACTTTTGCCTTTTGACATGTACCCTTGGGGAATTAAACATCTTGATGTTAAGTGGCAGCAATGTACCAAATGTTTCCATGACTACAGATCGAATTCCTCCCGTAAGTCTATTTTGAGGTAGGTTGTGCAAAGCCAGGAGTAACTTTGTCATCTGGCTTGAGTGGAGCTATGTGAGATATGATTAGCACAAATTAGGAATATGTGAATCAGGCCTGAAGTCCTGCCGGGGCAGGAAACATTGAGGAGAGCGTATCCCCAGTGGTGTGGATACACTGGTGCGAGATGTTGGGGTGCTGCTGGGTTTAGCTGCACTGGTAAGAACCTTATTGACCTTCACTGCACGTGCAGTATGGATTTAACATCCAAACTGTTATTCTACAGCAAATTTCTTTCTGTGACAAGGCTGAGAAGTGGCCTGGTGGGATCTGAGTGAGCAGGAACCGGGATATGTTCCATCGCTGGTCCATCTCCCTCAGAGGTGACAGTCCTGCACCTCCAATTCCACAGCTCCTTTCGCAGGAGATGCACTATCCCTGCAGCCACGTTCTTGCAGGACATGAACGATATAAAAAAATGGGGAAAGGCTGCATTTTTTTAAGCAAATGGAGACTGGCCAGTGGATTTTTTTTGGCATTTGTTCCTCTTGACCTCCTGGCTAGCCTTTCAGGCAATGCAAAGGGTGATCCTGGGAGATTTCCCCAGTTCTTCCCATGAACCTATGTGAAATCATGGAGAAAGGTGGGAAAACAACCTGTGTGACTTTATCCACTTCATATTCCGTATGTGACTCGCAGAGATCTCCATGCCTGGTGAACACTCCCCACTTTGCTGGTGAGAACTTTCATTTCTCTTGGGGTCAGATAGTTGAGAAAGCAGGAAATTCCTTCTCTCCTTGTTGTTAGGTCTCGGGTGGTCCTGTTTCCTTGAAGATAGCATGGAATAAGGTAATGTAAAAGAAGGCAGAAAAAGAAATCAAAGAGAGAAAATGTGGCATCTGTAAGCAAGCGTGGTGGAAAGCCAGGCTCTGGGGGACCCGGCAGACTCGCAGCAACGTGGGGCTGGGGGAGATGCAGCGGGAGTCGCACGTTTGGATGCCTGCTCACGGCAACATTGCAAAACCTGCTTGGCTGGGAAAACCAAACCATTTCTTAAGGGATGGCAAAAGAGGGAAAGGGGAATTACACGGTAAGGTGAAGGAAAAACAGTCACGAGGAAGGGATGGAAAGCAGGAGTCTGAATTTCAGGTTCCGGCTGGTTCAGGATGGGACTTGAATGGGGGGAAATGAAGGGGATTTTGGGGTCCCTTCCCAAATGCCTTATTGGGTCAGCATCAAGTGAGGGACCTCCAAACTGGGATGCTGAGGCAGGGGGGACCATCACCTCCTCATCTCCTTCTCTGTGTGTGTCTCAGCAATGCTGTACCACCGGTTGGGCCATTGATAGCCACTCACACGCTGCTCTGATTTATCAGATGCCTCAACACAGCACTTAGGTGGTGTGAAGGGTCTTTTCGTTTGCAACGTTTCCTCGCCTTTATCGCTGCCTGCCTTGTGTATGCAGTTGTGCCGGGCAGGCAGAGCCAGATGTGGACAAAGAGCCCTCCTGGCTGAACACGAGTCACTTCTTGAGCAGCTCTAGATAATGCCTGGGAGGACGTTACGGAGTCGTGGTCTCTGCAGCAGGAGCCCGGCAGAGCTTTGTCTCGGCTGCGGGGAACCCACGCGAAGGTGGGGAGGAGGGGGCAGAGCAGCGGGATTTGCACTGCGGTGCGCTAGCTGGAATGAGTTATGGAAATCCTTAAATCCTCCTCAGAAAGGGCAGTTAAAGCTGAACTGAAAATTAAACACTAAGCTGGTACAAGCCACCTCACCTATAAATCCAGTCCTGGTGCAATTTATTCCTGCCCCACACTTACTTACTACATGAATGGGGATTTACGGCGGGTGAATTTTTGCATCTCCTTCCGCCAGCATCCGAGGGGCTTTACAAACTACCCCGTGCCAGGATGTGCTTCCAAACATCCACCAGCCTGCAGCTGAGACCAATGATGGGCAGGGAAGGGGGAGCAGCAGACAGACCTGACTTAGGAAATGCAGAGAGCCGGAGACACCGGGACCCTTTCTGTGTGTGCGCAGTGTTTGGATAAAGGCATCGCCTAAAGGGGGAATTTGTTTGGTTTGGACTTCATTGAGTGAAAAGCTCTCAGCCCCACGAGTGCTTAGTTATTCTCTTGTCTAGTGGCTCCTCAACAGCCCCCACCCATGGGGAGGAGGCTTCCTATTTGCGAAAGTGGCCCTGCTTGTTGAAATTCTCTAGTGACTTCAGTTTATTGGTTTTTCCTGAGGTCCAGCCATTTGAATTGCAAACAGTGCCCCAGCTCTACCTCCTCCCTCCCCCTTCCCCAGCCAGAACAATGTGCAGAGCTGAAATAAAGCCAGGCAACGCGGACTCTTGAAACGGAGTGCGATTTCTTTCTGCATGAGCGGGGAGGTGGAAGTTTGCTGCCTTCCGGTCCCGCTCATTGATGCAGAGGATGTCTGTGAAAGGGGCGGGAGGGATCTGGGGCAAGAAAGAGGGAAGAAGGCCAGCTCATGGATGATGGTTGGAGATCCTTTTTTGTTTTATTTATTCATACCCTCTCCTGCTTAAAAGGCCACGGTGAGAGGAGGTTAATGGTGTTGGATCCATGTGTATCTCTCTCACTTTTCACCCCACAGCGTCCCAGGAAGGATGGAAGGGATGGGGAACCGGGTGTGTGCGAGCATGCTCCAAAATTCTCTCATATCTGGGAAAAGGTGAACTTTTGTCGTGCTCCTGGGAGCAACTGAGCAGCTTGGGTCAGTCTGAGCTCAGCTAAACGTGCAGAAAGCTGGGTTGCTGCCTTGGGAGAGCTGGAGTGCTGTGCGTTTAGACCTGAATAAATGAGATATTGGAGCACAGCAGTAAATTAATAGAAGTAGTCCTTGCCTGTGTCAATTTTAAGGCTTGATTTCTCCTCTCAGTTTGGCTCAGGGAGCTTATGTGTCAGTTCACTGACTTGAGTGGAGTTTTCTCCTTATTTATGCTGCTGGAAGGGAGGAAGGAGGGAGAGGAGTTGTCCCCGGGAGCTGCTGGTTAGTGAAAAGCTGCAGGATAAATGACAGAAACAACACGCAGCTTGTGTTTCACTTAATATTCTTTTAATTCATGGGATGTTTCTGAAGTTTTGCCTCTGCCTGGCTCTGTTCTCTTGGAAAAGCACAGAAATCTCGCCTGCTGGAGCAAGTCTTTGAGGTTAGCTAAGCAGGGTGCCGCAGTAACGCACCGTTTGGGCAGAGGCGTGTTGGGGCAGTGGTTACCCAGAGGCAGTTAGGCACAGAGAAGGTAGGAAAGCCCAGAGGAGACAGCCAAGACACTGCCGTGCCCTTCATCCCAAGCACTGTGCACAGAGCTGGTCGATGAGCTCAGGGGAGGTGGAGGAAATGTGGTTCCAGAGGTCCGGAGGATCTCAGCTTTAGCATCTGTTCCCGAGTTTTGGCGTCGTTTGCAGATGAGGGTGGTTCAGACAAACTCGTGGCCTTCCATGGAGAGCCGATGTGAATTTGGTGGCCTTGGCTGTAGAGAGACCCTGGAGAAAGGGCACGGGGGGGGTGTCAGAGGTGAGGGCTTTGGCCGCAGAGGGCAGCGGGGGAGCGCGGGGTCCTGCCCTTTGCTGGGGTCACAACGCTGTTCTTTTCTTCTCCAAACTGGGCATTTGGCCCGTCCTCACAGCACATCCTTTTTGACTGATGGCTATTCATGTGCAAGGCTCTTTCTATCACAGAATAGCTCTTGTTTCGTTTTACTGTGAGAGGAAGGCTGGCAGGAGCCTGCTATAAAAGCACAAGGCAGAAACCTGGGAGAGCTGTTCTCTGCCTGGTCCCTGCTCTGGTGAATGCCCTCAGTCAAGTCCCTTTCTGCTTTACATTTGTCATGTAGAAGATGGCAATAGGGACCTTGCTCTTTGTGGCAGAGCTGTGTGACACCTGCGGATGAAAAGAACTTTCTACAGTGGCTACGTGACAGTCGAAGGAACATTTCTCTGCCCTCTGCCCATGAGCTACATCAAGGTGCAAGGTAGAAGGAGAATAGATCCAGAGACAACCACAGGAGCCTGGGGATAAGGGCAGGCTGGAGGCTCTGGCAGCTCAGTCCCGGGGAGACTGCAGCCCAGGAGCAGCCGTCAGCCCAGTAATAAATCCTCCTGGGGACCTGATCAAAACTCCATTACCCTCTTTGAGGAATCGAGTCTTGGCTCCATCCCCTAGACAAATCAAAGCAGAGCAGCATCAAAACCTGGTGTCTGAACATCTGTGGCCCAATTTGTTGTTCCCCTGGGCTGGCTCTTCTGCACCAGAGGAAGCTGCCCTGTGGTCCGTAGAGGCTTTGCTCAGCTCTCTGATACCATTACCCTCTTCCCTTCCTGACCTCCTAGCAGTGAACACATTTGATCTTGTTAAACTTTATCTTTTTCCAGGGGGTTGGCTGCTCTGAGGCATCTCACTGGTCTTTGCTCGAAAAGTAACCTAAGCTGAGATCAAATGTGCTAGCTGTCAGGTGAGTGAATTCCTCTTTATCTGATGCTGACACCTTCACCTCATGGGCTACTGCAATTCCTGGGAAAGGCAGCTCTGAGTGTTGCCCTGAGCCACGAATCACTGATTCAGAGCCTTCTCCTCCAGGAGGGGAGAAAATAGAGCAGGTTTCGGTGAGACAGAGAAGAGCAGTGCTGTCAGCAGGCTGGGCTTTGTCTCTGGAAGAGCCTGATGTGCTGCAGGAGGAAGCAAATGGCAAAATCCTGCTTATGCAGGGTGGTTATTAATTGTAAATGAGCTTCAAAAGTGCAAGTAAATCAGATTTGCTGCTTTACCGGGGGTGGGAGAAGATGCTCCAACCCAGAAGTACTGGTGTGTAGAAGTGGGGTAGAAAAGGGACAAAGATCTGGAGACCACATCCAGAACCACAAGGAGGTCTCAGAGATGTCAGGGACTTCATAATCGTGGAGGAGGAAGGTTCAATAAAGAATGTGTCCTAACCAAAACGTGCCTTACCTGACAGATTAGTGGAGGTGGCAAACCCATGGAGAGAAGGCTGAGCTAAGACTTTTGGGGCTCGCGAACACTTTGTGGGGGACATTTCAAGTCTTGAGGCTAGTGACATTTCCAGCCTTAGGGGTTGAATGCAGCAGTTCACAGTTTGCTGGGATGTAGTTTCCCAGTTGCCTGTGTAGATCATACTTAGTTCATATTTATTTTTTCCTTTTTCCTCTTCTCTTTAGATGATAGAGGTTTAGAAACACTCACCTGTATACTTTGCCTAATGGGAGCTGAGGTCCATGGTGCTTTCCAGGAGCCTCTGCCCTTGTCCTGTCCTTCAGCAGGGCCATGTTCAGGCAAAATAAACTCCACTTGAGTTTCTATCCACACTTGTTCTCCTCCACTGGCTCTTGGGGTGCCGAGCCACTGAGCTGGGCACCTGTTTTCCACTGTTTTTACCTAGTTCTAGTTGTGTTCAACACAAATCTCATCCCATGGCCCAGGAAGTGGCAGTTCTTCGAAGGGAATCCCCCTTTTTTAATTCAATTAATGTTGAAGCTAATTTCCACCCTGGGGCTGAGTCCCGCTGCCTTTGAAGTCAATAATAGTTTTGTGCTTCCCTTCAAGCGGAGCAGGTTTGAGCACGCCCCTCCCAGCGAAAGGCTTTGCCAGGAGTTTCAAAGAGCTGTGTGCATTTTTGTGCCAAGGGAACTTCATCCTGCTCCAAATGAAGGGGTAGATTTCAGCAGGATGAGGCCGTAAGTCTTAGAAATCTGTCGATCAGGCCAGCAAGATGTTAGGTGGAGTGCATTTGTTTTTGAAGTACATTCAGGATCTCAGGTGGAGGGTCCTTCATAACAGAGAAGAGTTATTGCTCTGTAGCCACTTGGAGGTTTACAGTATTTGCAATGAAACACATATTTGACCTCTTCGGGGTTATTTACTGCCAGAGTTTTTATGTATGTCTTTAAAATGTCATTTGGATCATCCTTTCCTGGTTTGATTTAGTGGAGTGAAAACTGCAATCAACTGGCACCAAGACCATTTTTCCTATTCAGGGCAAAGTACGATGAGCCAAACGCTGAGATAGATTTGCTCACTGTCAGAGTGGTAACTGTGACACTGATTTCAGGCATCCGAAAGGTGATTTTCTTCACCTCAACTTGGCACAGAACTGCAGCGCTGAAGATGAGAATCTAATTGTTTTTTATCACCTTTGTTGTTGGTGGCAAGAAGAGGTGTCTCTGGGAGGTGCTCAGACCTTAGGAGGATCTTTGACTGTGCAGGATCCCGGAGCAGTTGGGCTTTCATTGATCAAGACTAAAAGGGTTCAGGTTCAGCAGGAGACGGCATTGCTCCATATTTTGGCTTTTTATTATACCTCAACAACAATATTGAGCAACTTTGGGCTTTGTAGTGATTTTGGAATAAAACTAATCGATGTCATAGAAATAAATGCAGGAATCTTTGATGTGTAAACAGAGCCGTAGGGGGATGACATGCAACCCAATTACTGGTGAAAATGGAGCATATTACATGTGTTGTTATGGCTCAACTGTCTGTTGTGAAATACTTCTACAAAGGTCTTGACATGAAAAAAGTGCTGTTCTAATTTCATGTGTCCCTTGTGTAGGAGGAGACAAAACCATAGCTTTTGGTCAAGGTTTAGTGTAGAAAGTTACCATACAGGGTTTCAGGAGGAGGTTGAAGTTGTCAGTGCAAAATTCTGCTGAAGTGAGCAGGATGGATTTTACATCCCTGATGATGCACTTCTCCACTTATCTAAAGTTCTACCCTGTAAAGGAAAGCAGCACAATACCCTGGTGTGCCTCTCCAGCTGATTTCTGAGCTCCACGCTGCTTATCAGCCCGAATTGCTGAGGACTGCACAGTGTGAGAGGACGGCAGCTGCCTTCCCGTGATATGATAGGAAACGATGGGTAGGACGCCAGGAAATGAATATGTAAATAGTGATGTGATCCCCGAGGGATAATTGCTTTGTTGTAAAATAGTCTCACCAGGAAAGCACAGAAACATGACAAGTCTCATTGTGCTTTGGGGATAGATGAGCAGCCCCAGATAAATATCTGAACTGGTTTGGGTGTTGTTGGGGTTTGATCTGGTGAATGAATGTAGAGCGTGCTCTCCTCTCGCTATGGTTATTTAGTGTGACACTGGAGGGTTTCGTGCGAGCTCCCTGGCAGAGTGAGAGGCATTCACGTTTATCTGATCGGACAGGGAGAACTCTCAGCCTTAGCCTCTAGCAACAGTCCGGGGTTAACAAGCTCCACGCTCCAGAGATAAACCCGTCAGCAATCCTCTGAAACCTGCCATACTGGAGCTTGTTCAAAGTGCACGGTCCTGGCATGGACGAAACAATCTTGATAAAATGAGAACGGACCCCTGCCTTTGCCTAAAAATTTAAAAAGTATGGAGATCCACGATTTCCTTTGAGATTTTAAAAAATAAGGTATAAATGAGGCTGCTTGGTCAGTTTGTTTCATTTCTCTCTCATGCCCACAGTCCCTGTGCCAGGAGCACCTCCTGATCACTTGGGAAATTTGCTTATGAAAGGGCTGAATAAAAAAGAAGTGAGGCACAGCCTTTACAGATGCAGATCTGGAGTTTAGGATAAACACCTACAAGTTTGGATTTCCTGCCTTCCACTTACCGTAACTGTCTAATCTAGCTACCCAGTCACCTTGCCTTTCATCCCAGGATGTCTAGTCTGATCTAACTGTCTGTCCTTTCATCCTCCCTATCTTCCTCTTGATCTGTGTTTTTTCGAGCTCATTCATCACACCTTACAACTTCTGAAGCACCCACATAGGGCCACAAAGCTTCTCTTTACATTTTCGCCAAAGTGCTTGAAGGGATGGAAGGCACAGCCTCTGCCGAGAATCCTGGGGAAAGGAGCTGTTGCTTCTTGTTTGAATCACACCTGAAAGCACCTCCGTGAACGCACGGAACAGAGAAGCGAACTGTTCGCATCCTTGAAGCTTTTATTCAAATCTTTGCCCACTGGAAACAGTTACGTGGCTTTCCTGGCTGCATTTTCCCTTCTGTTGGGTAGGGGATGCAAGTACACAGGGCACCAGCGTGCTCCTAGTAAAGGGATAACGGAAGACACCGGGGCAAAAGGGGATACTCCAGAAGGGCTATTACGGTCACAGACCCATTTTTGGCCTGTCACTTTGTTTCCAGCCCGGGTGGCAGCTTGATTTTGATTTCTAAAGGAGAATGGAAAGCATAGAGAACATCTGAACAGGAATAAAAACCTGAATATGGGACAAAAGTGGCTCTTTGAATATGGGACTGCATTAGGGCTCTTTATTTCAAGGTCTGAAACTAGGAAGGTCAGGGTGGAAACGGTCAGTGGAGATGCAAGAAATGAATCATAGATCAGCGAATGGTGGTGTGAGTGCCAGCATCGCCTGGCTTGAAAGAGGTGCAGTGATTTCTTAAGCAATTTCTAACTAGCAACCAGCTTCAGACAATGATTTAGGGACAAAATTAGCTTTACAGGGAACACCTCTTTTGGAAGGTCTCTCTCTCATTCTCCCTTGCTCATTCCTTCTGTTCTTTTATGTCTTTCCTCCCCTCAAAAGGCGAGGTTGTTACTTGGGAGCCCTTTTGAGGGGAGAGAACCATGGTGAGATTCTTGTGTTGGCATGGCTGATGTTAATGGGTAACACCGGGGCCAAAGGTCCTTTAAAGCTCCCACATCTGCAGCTTTGTACAGACCTCACCTCCGAAATGCCTCAAAGTGTGTAGCCAGGCAGGGCTTAATGTGTATTAGCAAGACAAAGGCCTGGGGAGGGGAGGAAAGGGGGATGAGTTTTAATTTACTGAAGATTTATTAGGCCTCATGAAATCAGCCTGAACCACCCATTTTCTATATCATCTGCCCACATCTAAAGGGGGTGGCTTTGTTGTAGGGAGATGGTCGTTGAGAATTATCCTGCAACAAATCTCGCCAGCGTGAAAGGGACACAGACGGGAGCAGGACATGGAGGAGGGTTCACGCTCTCTACATAGAGCTCAAAATCTGGAAATATGGAAATGTGGGAATGCCATTCAGGCTCAATCCTGCCTCCCCTTGACTTTTGTTTGTGGGGTGCATGTTCGCTTTGCTAAGCCTTGCTTGCTTAAGTAGATGAGTGAGATATCAGGAAGGTAGAGAGAGAGGAGGAGGCAACCCCAAGGTGTGGACATCACGTGAGGTTCTGGAGCTGAAGGGATCTAATTTGGGAAGTGATGGTGGGCTGTTGCTCATGCAGAGGTGATCCCTTTTTCTTTCAAGTAGCTATCACGTGGCTCAAAACCTAAGCTTGCAAGTAAGGCTTTAATGTGGCCCACGGAGCTTTGGAGAATGACCCATCTGGGACCTCTCCAGGCTGTAGCTTGACCATGAGCTTTGCAGTCCCCAGAAGGCCTCTAGGAAAAGGCTTTGTCATCATACGTGGCTCCTTTCCTTCCCGTATCCCAGTCTCACTGAAGTAGTAGATTTGGTTATTTCATTTCTGCCGTTAGCCAGCCCTGGAAGGATCACTTGCAATGTTTCTGTAACACGCAGTGATGTGAAATGTCACCTCCCAGCTGACCGACATTGGGAGGATGTGGGGGTGCAGTTACAGGAACCATCAGATGGGGGATCACCGCGGCTCCAAGGGATCCTTAGGGATAATGGGAGCAGGAACAGGGGCTCATTAACCAACCCCAACCTGGAGGTCAGCCCACTGGTGTCTCCAGAGTCTTTGAGCATAAGACTTACCAAGAGCCCTCAGTATTTCTCCTTGCTCATAACGTCAGCAGAGAGGTGACCCTGGGTCATGAACTGTGGATGTTTATCACAACATAGAGGGTAGAGGTGACCTGAGCAGGGACCAGCCCTGAAAGGTTGTCTCTGCTTGCTTCACTAGCACAGGTGTGTCCCAGGGCAGACAGAAGATGTGGAGAGACATCAGGGAGAGATGGGAAGTAAAACTCTCTGCGGTCAGAGGCACAGGGTGAGGGAGAAGGAAGGAGAGGGATTGTCTGAAATGAGCAATCACATGTTGTGTTCTCCATGGTTTCATCTTTGCCTGGCTTTGTGGGTTGATAAAAATCGCAGCAGCATCCCTCTCTCTTTAATGCATTGGCTTCCTGACCTGAAGGGATGCTCAGCAGCTCCTACAGATGAAGGCATCAAAATCTGCCCTGTCACTGGCCAAAGCAGCCAGCCCTTCTTCTGTGCTGAGCCACCCCCGTCCTCCTGTTGCCTTGCAGGCATGGGGCCATGGTGCCTCATCCCTGTGGCTTTCGTCCCACCAGCCCAGGTGGGATCCTTTTTCTAGTGGAGAAGGAGAACCAGGACTTTGAAACTTAAGAGCTGCCTTTTGGTGGCCTCAAGTGCAATAACTTGGTACTGGTCCTTTTGGTGCCAACATGAGCACTGAGAAGTAAATCCTGCTCCTTTGTGGTGCCAGAAACACTTTAAACCTGTTCCTCCTGTCGGGGATAAAATCCAGGTGGAACAAGGGAAAGTCCACAGATCCACAGTCGTGGATGTTTGCACCAGACTGGCTGCGTGCCACAGCAGCCCGTGCCACCGAGAGAGGGACTCGTGGGTCTGGTCCTGTCTTGAAGGACCCAGATGTGGGTCTGGGGCTGTCACACAGTGATGGACAGTTGTGCTCTGATTAACTGGTGTCAGATGTATGTGTGTGCTTAGGAGACTGCTCCCTTCGCTTGCAAGCTCCAGCTGCAGTAAGTGGAAACCTGCAGCCAGACCCAGCGTTTGTTTCTTCACTTTGTTATAACTTGTATAAATGCTTTTGCCTCAGTTGAATGATGGGTGCAGGCCGTGTTATCTCCTGAAATTATTTATGTCTTCCTGCTCCAGAGGGTAGGAAAGTGGTGTTCCTCAAACACCAGCCAGGTGATGCTTCTGGGAAAAGATTTCCTGGGTGAACCTGCAGTCAGGTTGATGGTGTTTCCCTACCTTGACATTCCTCATGTTGCCTCTGATCCTTGTAACATCCCTCCCTGGGCGTGCTGAGCCACTGCCAACAGGGAAGCCATGGTTTAACCCAACAAAACACCGCGGGTCAGGCATGACATCTTCTGTGCCTCTCTGCAGGACGTGCAGTGCCAAGAGCCATGAGGATGACTCGATTGCCCAAACCCCTTGTAGCCCCAAGGGTAAAAATAACATTTGGGAAACTGCTAATTCCTAGGTCAAATGTCAGGCAGGGAAGTCATTGTGTAACCCTAGGAACTGTCACCTTGCAGAGACATTTAGATGAAAATCAAATAAAGTTCTCAATTTATTAAAAACTTGAAAGCTGTTACCTAAGGTGGTTGTTACATTGTGCAGTGGCTCCTGTCACAGCCTGGCAGGTTTGGCAGTAGGGATATTCCTTATTCTTGTAAGGATTTTCTCTTAGAGAAAGGGCAGTATGTGGATGGCAGAAGGAAACATCAAAATCAAGGTCCCTGTGAATGTGTGTGCATTTCTTCTTGATTTGGCTCTTGGGACCTCAACCCAGTCCTTGGGGAAGGAGCCAGGACTCTGCTCTGGCTGGGATGGGGCACTGTGGGTGGACACTGACTGCAGAACCACCCGGCATTATGTACAAACAACAGAGTGTCTAAAAATAATACATTTGTGAGTGTGTTGCAGGTGTTAGTGTGAAAGATGCAATGTATAGGTCTAGAATCACTCCTACAAATCCTCCTCTCGGCTGCACTTTGTGAAGTTATTTCTAATAGCTTATTATATCCTTGTGATCCGTGTCACAACAAAAGTGTCCAAGACCTCCCTTGTGCTTCTGGTTTTCTGCAGAAATGCCGTTTGCCATGTGATCGGCTGTAGCTTCACAGCTAAGTGCCTTGCATTGATGCTTTCCAAGCCTGGGCTTGTCAAAGGGTTAAGATTTGTCCTATTGACACAAAAATGCCTTTAGACGCTGCTCTTGGTGAAAAACACTGTCTGAACCATTGAACCCCTTTGGAGCTGGAAAGCTGTTCATCCACCCTCAGGAGGAAAGATGAATGGTGAACAGAAAAGTTACCATCTGTGGTCAGGCTGAGCAAACATGTAACTGTTGGAAAGCAGTCAAAGGAAGCTGCAAAGCCATCTTAGATAGGGAGCAGAGCGTGAGTCACCCAGGGAAGTCAAAATAGACTGCTCAAGTACTTCACTTCAAAGCCTTCAACACCAGCAACTCTCAAGCATCCCAGGAATGTCGTTGCTCTTCAAAGGAGGCAGGGAGGGCTCCCTGTGTGTCCCGCATTCATCTCCTTTGTCAGGGGAAGATTTAGCAAAGCTCTTTAGAGGATGTTTGGTGTGTGCTCCCTCCAGGGAGGCTTGTGGGTGCAGGTTACCCCCTTTCAGACTAGGCTCGATTGCCCAAGTCCCGAGTTCGGTCTCATGTCATGTTTATGCCAGAGTCCTGCAGCTTGGGAGTCACTTCAGGCTCATTTAATTCAGAAGAACGTAACACTCGCTGACTTTCTGGGCATTGCAATGAGATCGCATCCAGCTTTCTGAGACTGGGCAAATACCCGTTGCTGACAGCAGGTTTTAGCGGGTGTGATGGAACGAGCCCTGCTCAGAGGTTGGCCGTGGCTGCACCCCATCCCAAGCTGACGCTCCCAGGTACTCCTGACTGTCGGTGGGTAATGTTCACGCCCTACGCAGGGCTCTGCAGTCTGCCAGGCCTGATGGCAATGCAAATGTGAGTTCATGGTGATTTCGCTCAGAGAACAAAGCTGAAAATCAAGATTTGATTTTGTGAAGCGTTGCAAATGCAGCTGATCGTTCCGATGTGAAATGTGTCTCTTTAAAACTTCTGTGTTGTCTACAGGAATAATTTGATTCTACCTGTAATTCTCAGTAATTATTATTATTTTATCAAGGAAGACTGAAGTAAGAACCCTCCTGCTGCTTTGCTAGACAGCAGAATCTGAAATTGTCAACATCCTTTTGGGTGACCAGTCCGTAAGCATCAAGCTTCTTTTTCTGCAAATGGCTTCCTCTGAACTTGGGGTTTTTTTTGCATATTATTTTAATCTCTACTGTGAATGAAAAAGTAAATCCAAGGCAAATCAAAGGATCACATTACGAAGAAAACACTGTATTTTTGTATTTGTTTTCCTGGAGGAGAACAACTTAAATCCTGCTATTCTTGCCACTGCTGGAGCTGGGATAGGTTTGTAAAAGAATAGAAGAAAACTAATAAAATCATGGGGTTTAGTCAAAGCAAAGAGGGATATAACACAATGAAACTGAAACTGGAGAGGGAATCTGAAGTGTTAGAGGCTGAATGCAATTGCTTGAGTTGGAACCCTACCAGCGTCCTGGGGCTAACACCTCTCCTCCACGGAAAGTGCTGTAGGAACTTTAATGTTTATAATGCTCAGGATTCTGGGTTTGTGCCTTGTCCAAGAAATGGATTTAAAAACTAAATGTTGATGCTGCTGAGGATTCTCACTTGGAGGAGAACCTGGGGGCAGGCCGCAGATTTGGTCAAGGTTAAATATAAAAATAGCATCCAGGTGACTTAGATGCCAAAGTCTAGTTTTCCTAAGTGACTTAGAAGATGCTTAGGCCCAGATCCAGCCGTATGCTTTGGGTCCTCGCTGGGAGACAGGAGTTCAAACTGATATTAAACACATGTACTTTGTTGGATCTGGGCGCTGGAGCCCAAATCTCCCTGTAAGTCTATGAGATATAAGCTGTTAAGTCACTAAGCGCCTTTGAAAATATTACCTGGGCTTATGAGAAATATAGTTTCCAGGCAATTTAGCACTTGGAAGCAAGGTAAGTCAGACTAGATCAGTTACATTGGTAAGCCCAGGCTATGGATTTGCACCATGCTTTTCCTGAGCTGCACAGCTAGCTTAATGCGAGTGGGCTGCCTTGGCAGGCGGTGGGGATGGCCATGGACCTCCCGAGGAAGGGTACCAGCTGGCAGGGGTGGATAATGTGAACTGCCCTGTCTCTGTGCAGGGCGAGGTGGATAACATCTCACGCTCATGTAGGCACGTGCTAAAGATTTTTGTTGCATCGGAGCCAAGTGCGTGACCCTAGCAGGGCAGTGCCCTAAAATGACCTTAATCACAGACTGGTTTGGGTTGGAAGGGACCTTGAAGCCCACCCAGTCCCACCCCCTGCCATGGGCAGGGACACCTCCCACTAGCCCAGGTTGCTCAAAGCCTCATCCAGCCTCACTGCTCCCTTCCCTGTTGCTCTCAGTGTCAGAAGGCAACTGAGCTGTGGTGCACTGGAGCATCTTCTGCCTTGGCTTCCATGCCAGTATGTCCATAGGGTGTTATCCCAAACATTCCTCCAGCTGCTTAAAGTAAAGCCAGCATCCTGGGGCTCTGCTGGACCTGCCGCTTCTCAGTGGCAGAGAAAGAACCATTTCTAAAGAGTATGGCAGGGGGAAAGCATCATGTGTCTGTGTTGTGCCCCTTCCAGTTTGGTACGTCTGCTCGTTGGGCTGATGGGACTGAGGCAGCTGTCCTTGGCTATGAAGATTTTTTCCGTGATAAGACCTTGCCATTGTTTATACTGGAGTCAGCATAATGAATGGGAGCTGTGCGCAGTGGTGCTGCCACACCGCCTGCCTCGCAGAGGAGATTTACTGGATCTGGAAAGGAGCCCAAACTCAAAAGCCTGTAATTGTTTTAATAGCAAATTAAAGCAATGTAGGATGATACTGTGTTAAGGCCTCTCATGTAAATGCCATGGGCAGCAGAGCGGGAACAGCTGAGATATCACTGCCTAGGATGGCCCTGGAGCTGTGCTTTTGAGTGACTCGTTAGTCACATCTAAGGACACCACCAGGAGAAATATATTTTAGGGTTAAACAAGCAATGTCCATCTTCCCTGACCTCCAGCTGTCTGGTTTGTTCTGAGACTGGTGTTAAAAGGTGGAATTTGGTGGCAGTGCCATGCTGGAACTAACAAAAGTGGGACTTTGTGAGTAACTTCAGGATTTGATCTAGTTTTTGTCAGATGTCCATGGGTGCTGTGTGTACTCGGTCCTTTCTAAGCAGAGCCCATTGCTTTTGTTCTTAAATGTGGACTTAGATGCTTCCATTTACATCAGCAAATCTGAAAATATGTATTCTGAGTTAGGTGCTACCAAGTTATAAGGCTGACAGCCCACTTTGCAGAAGTGTTGGGAAATTTCCTGTCAACCGCCACGTCCCTCCGCACAGCTGTACTTTTTTGAAGACCCAGTGTTTCCATGAGCTGTGCAGCGAGGGCAGGTCTCCAGCTCCACATCCCAGCCGGGGCTGTCCTGCCCTCAGTGAAACGGAGCCAGGCCAGCGTGCGGTGCTCTGCTTCCTCTGCTGTGAGCACGCGGAGGGCAGAGGAGTCGGGGCTGACCCAAGCTGCCTTAGCGTGCATCCGTAGCTGAGCAGACCACCATCTGCAGACCCGTCTGGTGGGGGAAGGCTGACAGCAGCGGTGAGGAGTGTGGGGCTGTAAAAGTTAATGTTGGAGAAGCTCCTTCATTCTTTATGGGTTTAGGGTTTGTTTTCTTCTTGTGCCCGTTTTGCTTTGAGTGAATGCCGGAGCCTGTGCTCAGTCTTTCTGAGGACCATTTGCTTTGATGAGTCTCCTGCTGAGATGCCTTTGGAGTCAGGGATTGTGCAGCCACCAGGGAGCACGGCCACTGCTGCCCAGGGCTCTGCCCACTGCCCTGGCTGAAAAGCCAAAGCAGAGCCCGTCTTTGCCAGCTGTGGCTGGAGGGTTCCTGCTGGATAAGCCGTCTTTCGAGAGCCCGTGGGTTTGTACCGCTGTCCTGTCCCAGGAACTGATCTCACTTGTGTGTTAAAAACACTCTGCAAGCTGCAGCTCGTGCTGATTTTCCATCTCAGGTGCATGGTTGTGCCAAACTATTCCTGGTTTCATCCCCGTGGTGTTTCCCTTCAGTGTGAGCTCAGGGAAGAGCTCTGCTCTGAAACCGATGGCTGTTTCCAAGCCAAGCCTGCCCTGAGCTGGCAGAGATTGTGGGTGGCTACCCCCCTAGCCCCCGAGATATACCCGCAAAGCTTCTAGGTGGGGGAACTGGAGGCTCAGCAAAGAAACTGGTTGTTAGCCAGGGACAAGGTTTGTTTGTCCTGGTGCATGGTCTGATGTGTGGTACGGGAACACAGGACTCGCTGGGTAGTGTTGGATGGTGCATAAGCCAGAGGGAGACAGGTTGGGAATTGCCTCATCGGTATGGTCTGCAGGAAGCAGTCTGGGCTTGAATCCCGAGAACCGCACCTAGATGTTGTCTCTGGAAGATTTAGCACATTCCCTTCAAAAAAGACAAGGAGCAAACCAGCATATGGACAATATGGACCATGAAGGATGGCAAACCAGAAGTTAATGAGCTGTGTGCACACATTGAGGAAAGGAGTTTGGCCATTCAGTCCTTCTCATTGCTAAAACTGCCGTTAACCACTGGACTCACTGTCAGCCCGAGCGGAGAACCCACAGAGTGGCCGAGCTTCTGTTGGTGCAGAACGGGTGCAGGTTTTGCGTCTGTTGTTGCAACAGATGCAGGAAGAGCAGCATGGCATTGGACTCAGTATTGCCACGCGCTTCTCTCTGCAAAGCATCTTCCACTGGATATGATACGGGACTCATGAGACACCCAGATCCTTTCTAGAGAAGCCGTGGGATGCCAGGGGTCCTGGTGGAAGAGCTGCTTGATGCTGTGTTTGGATGCCAGGATCCCTCCCTCTGTGCCAGGCATCTTGTACGTTCTGTCAGTTGACTTTTTGGATTCAGGGAAACGTGTAAGGTAAAAAAGGTTCCCCATGTGTTGAAAAAAGATAAATTATACTCCCCCTGCACCCAAGCGCTGTGGGTCTGGACCTGTTCAGGGAGTCCCTGATCGCTCCCAAATGTTGCTCTCGAGCACTGCAGGCGTCAGGAGAGCTTGGCTGCTGCAGAGACCTGCACTGCTCGGCTGCTCCAGGCCACCACCGATTGGAAAGGGCCCTGAGCTCCGGGACAGGACAGCCACCACCAAGTAGGGCACTTCCAAACAATTTAGAGGCACGGAGTAAAAGGAGTGCATTTGCTTTGATCTATCAGCTTTTATCTTTTGTAAACATCTATTAATTGTCTGTGTCAGGCCCAGATCCTTATCGTCTTCTAGACTAATTTCCCCTTTTCGATAGATTTCCTCCACTATAAAAATACCCATCACCCACCCCTGTCAGCACAGATTAAATCTAACGCTCCTTCTTTCAGCTCCTCTCCCCAGTGAGGCTGTAAAGCTGTCAGCTCCACACTTGACATGAGCCAGGCCGTCCTCCTTCCCTTTGTCTCCTGAAGAAGGAAAATATTTAGGTGTCACTGGCTGGCTGGCTGTGGTGGAAGTCAACAGATCTTGACCCTTCCATTGATCTGAGCCATGAGAGGAGAGAGGAGTTTCCACCGCAAGCAGCTGCGATGCTCCCGGTAGCCGGGACCAGGCACATCTTTGGGGTGCACCGATCCCTGCTTCCCAAGAGCTTTTGCATGCCAGCGCTCAGCCCCCTGGGACCTCCACGAGGACACGTGTCCCTTGGAGTCCCCCAGCTTCTGGCATACGTGTGACATCTAAAGAGCTTCCCAGGTGGCAAGGTGCTGGCTCCTTGGGTAAGAGGCTGACAGATGGTGTGATGTTGGGTCTCTTCAAAGGAGACGTGCCCGCAGTCCAGGTCTCCAGAGCACAGCTTAAGGGCTGAACATTTTCCAAACTTGCTGGCTGAGTGTTAATGTAATGCCCCGTCCCTGGGTTAAAATAATGAGCAAAGGAGGTGGCTGCAGATGGCACGTGTCTCTGCATTTGCAGTAAAATAGGTGATGCAAGATCCCTGAAATCCTCTCTCGCATGTGCTCTGCAAATGGACTTCTCTCCGCAGTTCCCCGCTGCACTCCCGTAAGCGATGTCTGAGCATCCCTGCAGGCAGCCGTGGGGCTGAACGCTCTGCTTCCCCGCTGAGCCAACAAAACATGCATTTTCACGGGGCAAAGAAGGACAGGAGCAAAAACTTCCCAACAAAAGCAGAGCAGGAATATGCATCAGCTGTGGCATAGCAGGAAACAACTGGAGAAGAAAACAGATCCTTGGGGCAGAGCCTGAGCCCAGTGGAAACAAGGAGTCCTGGGAAAAACGTCGTGGGTCAGCAGGCTGGGCAGGCAGGAGGGCATTGTGAATGCTGAGCTGCAGCAGCGTGTCATCAGCCCGTGGCAAACAGGAGGCAGCGTGGTTTTGCCTAATCCTCTCTGACTGCTGGTGCAGTAAGGTTGCAGAGACTCAATGCAAGGGCTTAAAAATAATCTCCCCTCCTGCCCCTCTCCAATACCAAGCGTTTTCAAGCCAGGGCGGTTTCTGGTCTGAAAAGCCCCAGGCCAGGGTGACCGGGTGGCTGGCAGAGGCGAGGACCCGGGAGCAGGGTGTCCTCGGGCAGGTGCTGCTGTTGAAGTGTGATGGTGATCACACGAGCGTTATCTCCTCTGCACCGCGAGGCAGAGGCTCTCACACCGCCGGTCACGGCAGCTCAGCCGACACCGTCGCTGCTCGCCAGGATCCCACAGCCCGCCCGTGTGTCTGAGCCTGAAGTGTCTGCTTTGAGATAACGGGTGTTTCAGGATGGTCCTAAGAAACATCCCAAGTGCAGAGGAGCAGAGCTGGTGTAGCTCCCGCCGCAGATTACTCCAGAGCTGTTCTTGGGGCTGCGCGACTCAAGAAGAGTTGCCTCAGCATCAGGCCAAGAGGACTTACGATACATTTAATGTGCATGTTAGCACTCCATTAAATATTGACTATGCCTAAATAAATGATGCAGCCAACTTTCAAGGAAGAAAGTGCTTATTTTGTCAACACAAAATATCTCTCTGTGCCTTTATCCTCCTTAGTCGGTCTGCGGCCAGAAAGTTCCGTGAACGAGGTCTTTGTAACTGGCTTCACGTCACGTCTCTTGTCCGAAGGAGACTCTGTTAGAGCTGAAAACTTGGTTTGGCCTCAAAAAGAAAAGTGTTTGAACCTGGGAATGTCAGAAAGATGACTTCAAAACTTTATTTCAAAAAAGCTTGCTAAGGAGAAATTTGTCAAAAGCCAACTCTTTCCCCAAAACTGTTCTGACAGAAATGAATCTGCACTTTGACAGAGATATCCTTCAACTGAAAAAATCCCAGAAGCACCTCAGGTCTTTCTGACTCACCACATCACGATGTTGTGTGTGTCCTCCAGCTGTCCCCAGCGTCGCACAGTCCTGGTGGACTTTGTGTAGGGCATGTGCTAATTTGGGGGCTTAGCCACTGAACCCATCAAAAAAAGGTGGAGCAGCTGGATTCAGCCCGCTTCAACTTAGGAGCTAAACTAGAAGACAGCAGAATAGCACCCAGGTTACTTCAACAGCCCATGGGAAGGGTTAAATCGTACTGCCCCCTTCCCGGAGTATGTAGGAAGGTTAAATTTATTTGGCTGCATCCAGAGCTTTTGCTTTAGCTGTGTTGAGGGACAGTCACCACATTCACTGGGACAGTTTGGGTGTCCTTCAGGCGAGACCCCAGGCTAGGTCAGGGGGATGGGACTGGCTGCACTGCCTTTGCTGCCTTTCTTTTTCTTTTCTGCTTCCCTGTTGCTTTTCTCAGGCTCTCTCACCGCCTCTCTTTACATTTGTTTTCACAACACCTTACAAATAGCTGGTTTTAATAATGTATAATTGGAGGCTCTTTTATATGCTTTTGGTGCATCAATTATTGAAGCCCAGCACTAGTGTTCTCAGTTAATAATGCGTTTTTTGGTTTGTTTATTTCTGTTGGTTAAATTTTTCATGGGAATATGGTTGCGGTGGAAGGTGTTTGCCCTGGATGCTGCAGACATGCAACTCTTTGTAGCATGTTCATCGGTGACCTGAGCGCAGCACCGCTGGCACTGAGCTCAGCCTCCATGGGCTCCGATGTCCCCCGGAGTAATGCCAGCTGCCATAGAGAAATGTCCCCACTGCAAACCAGTGCTGGGGAGAGTAACCTCTCCTGGGGAGCCAGGACACTGCCAGGCAGCAGCCACCTTCCTGCCTTTCTGAGAAGGGCTGGGAGCTGGGTGGCTGGGGATTGAACCACCTTGTCCCCAGCTGCCGCTGCTCAAGCAAAATGCTGCCCGAGCATCCTGCCAGTACTGCTCATGGCCACAGGCAATTAAAATGTTAAAATCAATGTTGACAGAGATTGCTGAGCATGACGCTCAGCACTGCTATTCCTGAGCCAGAAAGCACTACAGGGACCTGCCAGCCCAGATGAACCTGCCTCCTGGTTTTTTCCTAGGGCACTAATAGTTATCACTGGGCATTTTCCCATGAATGTTTCCATTCTTTCAAAAAAATTGTCTAGGTTTTTATTTTGAAAAGTATCAGGATGGAAGATGTCTGTTTCAAATGGTCACCTCCATTTTGCAGAGACCGATGTCTGGTACCTGTGTGACTTGGGAAAATAGTGACATTAGGATCATGGGATAGTTCAGGTGGAAAGGGATCTTAGGAGATCTCTGGCCCAACACCTGCTCAAAGCAGGGCCAGCTCTGAGGTCAGACCAGATTACTGAGGGCTTTATCCAGTCTGCTCTTTAAAATCTCTGAGGATAGGGACTGAGCAACCTCTGGCCAGGAGACGTTGACTTTCCATCATTCCCAGCTGGAGCCAAATTCTAACTGGCAACCTGGAGGTAAAGGTTATTTACCCCATTAACAACCTCTGGATCAGAGGGAGATTCCTTTCATTAAGTTTTACCTCGAGACTTCAGCGTGATCTGATAGACAGGCAACACCCTGAAGGCTGTCAGCATCCCTCTGACTTCAAGAGCTGACATTGATTCAAAGATGAATGTGTCACAAACACGTCACCGTTGTGTCTGTCCTTTACTGTGGCAGTTACAACATGGAGTAGGGAAAAATGGAAACAGGAGGGTGTAGGTGGATGAACTGGTGTCCACCAGTGCTTCTGCACAGTTCATGATAGACGGGTTTTAGCAGCAAAGCTGTTTTAAGGATTCCCTGCATCCATATCACATAACCGTGGGGTTCAGAGCCGATCGCTGGGCGGGTTCAGGGCTAGAACCATCTGCAGAACAGAAAAGAGGAGAAGAGAGTTATTTTTAACTCGGATCTGTTTCTAATGCAGACCCCAAAACAGCTGCTTTGGCATAACCGCGGGGTCAGCAAAGCAGGGAGGTGCGTGTCCTGTGCCAGGTTTGCTGCCAAAGCCAAGGCAGCCGAAAACTGCCGCCTCGGCAAAGCCCCACGTCCCTCCCCGGCTGTGGGAGCACACGCCAACGCCAAGGTCTGGGTCCCACCACAGACAAGGCACCTGTGGGGGTTTGCTTGTGGATTTTTTTCATGGCTCAGCACGTTGTAGTAAAAACCATGAGCAAGTCTAGGGTTTAGTGTAACCTGAGGCTGCCTGTTAAAACCCCCCTGGGTGCCGTTCCCTGTGTTTGTGTCCTTACGAAAGCCCTTGTAGTTCCACCTGGAGGATCCTTTGCTTTTTCTGTCCTGTTGGGATGTTGCCTGGTCTCCTCAAGCCACTTCAGCTGTTGGGGTTTCCCATCAGCTTTCAGAGAGTTGTGTACTTCTGCTGTCCAAAGTGAAAGCTGCCGGCCTGGGTGGGCGATGGGGAAGGCAGGACTAGGTCCCCCCTTTCTTTTGCTTCTCTGGGTTAAAGTTGTTTTTATGTAACGAGTGTTTTTATGGCCCGTTCTTATGTCGGAATAGCAGGCATCGCCAAAGATGCCAAGATGGGCTGGCACTAGCAGGGGGATGCTCTTGGCACTCTGATTTGCAAGAACAGAGCAGATCAAGGTGGTAACAAGCTGCAAAGACCCCACGGAGGAGTGAATGGTCCAGCAGAGCATGAAGCCACGTGGTGGAGGCTCTAGTCTGGGCTGAGCTGGTACGTGACTGGGGGTAAACCTCTTCTCTTGCTTCTCCCCTGCCTTTGGTCTCCAGGGACATTTCTGCAGATGGAGAACACGTTCTACAGTGTGGCTGCAGATTGAAAAGGACTTGCTACTGATTTGCGAGTAAGACTGAGGCTTGATATCTCAAGGCAAGGTCAGCACAGAACTCTTGGGGCAGCCGTGGGTTGATCCTGCTCCTTTCCTCTCTGGGAGGTGGAAGAAGCACTGGGCATGCACTGAATTCGGTTGTACCCTGAGGCTATGCTTCCTTCTCTTTTAAAACTGGAAAGGAAATTGGTTCACATTTTTTGCTTGCAATGCAACGGTAACCTGACTGACACCTTGAATTTTTTCCTTTATTATTATTATTGTTGATTTCCTCTCCCACATGGTCAGCACTACCTAGTTCCTAATGAGAAAAGGCCAGGGAAACCAGCTGAGGGTACCTCCCACCTCCTTTAATAAAAAGCTGCGGTTAGAGCAGGGTTCGTGGAGCACATTTGCTTTGTTAGCCTAATCCACACTCCCTCGTGGTTTCTTACAGCTCGGAATTAAAGAGATGAACATTCCCATGCTGTTAGTCTGGTAACAGTAAGTCAGGGAAGCTGCAGTAGTTTGCAGAGAGCACAGCACAGTCACAGCTGGACAGATGTTTGACTGCACAAGACACCTTATTTAAACACCAGTCTTGGCATCAGCCTCTTGTTTTTCATTCCGGTGAATACAGCAAGCCTCCCTAAAAGTTACGGGGAGAAGCTGATAATTTTATTGCTGACACATCATGCTTTGGCATCTGGTGGCATGGGTTGCCAGCCAGCTGCAATAATACTGTTTGGGATTTGGTGGCTTTTCTCAGAGCATCTCCAGATGACTTTGTGCCTGCATGGGAGTGGTTTCACCATCAAGTAAACATGCCCAGCAGAGCAAACGGCACCACAGCTGTGGAGAAATGTGGAAATGGAAGAGAAAGAAGAGGGAACCCAGGCTCAGCTCCTGAATTTCCCCTTTTGATTTGCCCTGTGGTTTCAGACAAATTGTTTAAAACTTCTGTGCCTCAGTTTCCCTGCTGTGAAATGCAGCGATCCTCTCCTACACCTCCAGCATGACACGAACAGAACCCTGTGCTGTTTAATCTGCTCTTCACCATTGTGTTACAGGCCACATAGAGAGATTTTCTTCCTTTCCCTGAGGGACAGTCCTTGCTATCCTATGGAAAGGGACAGGGTGTTCCTTACCCTGTGCCTGTAAGACCCAGTTAGTGCTACAGACCCTCTCTGCCCGGCGTAGCCGATGCTGTGGCAGGTCCCAGCCGCGGCTGCAGCTCAGATAATCCCAGACACCAGAAATGACTCGTATCTATCAGTGTCCATAGGACAGTAAAGCAAAGGCAGGTGGGAGCCCCCAGTGATTTCTGCTCCCCGTGGGTGACCCAGGGCTAACGGGCTCCTCAATGTCGTGCCATGAAATTGCCCCATGGAAGTGTTCAGAGAGGCTTGGGGGGGAAGAGGCAGCCTTGGCGCAGCCCATCCTCCTGCTGAGCAACCTGTGCCAGGGTGGAAATGGAATTAAAGAACCCCCATGGGTTTTATTTTTATATAACTTTTTCCCTGCCATGGATTTTCTGGCAGTTTCACCCTCCTGTCCCCCTCCTCCACACTGCCCAGCTCCACTCCACCTTCCCGTTAGTGCAGCTAAATGGCAAACCCTGCTGAAATCCCGAGGAATGAGGGATGTCATTGCATGGGGGTGCTCCGTCCCTGCCCCACCGCTCCTCCCAGCCCCGGCTCGTCCCCCTCGCTGCCATGCCAGACTCTGCAGGCTTCGGTGGGTTTCGGGTCAGTTCCTGCGTGCCGGTCACTCCTGGGTGTGTAAATAGCTCCATTAATTGTGCTTATGACTAAAGGATTGATGGATGAGAAAGGACAACTCTCCCCCCACCCCAATTAGTAGTTCATCAAACACGGGACATGCCCCTCAGGATACTAAAACGGGCTTGGTCGGATGGGGCTGTCTGCATACCTCTTCGACAGGGAGGTAATGGAGTGAAATTATCGGTCAATATTTAAATACAGACAAGATCTAAGCTCTTTCTGAGTTGCGAGCTGTCCTATTGTGGCAACGACGCCCTGCGCCCCGATCCCTCATTTTTTATCATGCTACATTACCCGCAGGGCTGTCGCATTCCCACACCACTTGACCTCTTGACTCTGTTATCACCATCCTGGAACAAACAAGAAACATTTTATTCCCACCAGCACACTGTCGTTCACATCAGGAGCTTCTGCTCTAAGTCCTCTCCTCGTTTTTCTCCATCCTCTTGCTGGGAGCTCTGCCCTCCCGAGGGGGAAGAAACAGGCAGAATAAATCCGCTCTCTAAATGCTTTTGGACCACTTGCTCCATCTTAAAGTGGCAGGGCAGATTTATGGCAATTTTCTTTGTGTGTCCCCCCCCCCTTCCTTCCATCCCCAGTGATTTATTTTTTTCTCTTCCTGGGTGTCTTTTAATCAGTCATAAAGATAAACAGAGGGGTCTGGCTGAACAAATCACCCGGTAACAGTCGGGTTGGTCAGGGGTGATAACTGCCATTAAGGTAACTCCCTAATAACCTTCTTTGCTCTAGTGCCTTCCTCTGCAGCGGGGCTGGGGTTGGAGACACCAGCTGGAGCTTGACCAAGACTTGAGTACTAGTTCCTTTAATCCATCCTGTGTAATTCTGTCATTTACTGGCTCCCCGCTGCTTTTAATAAATTACCAGGCACCTTAAGCATGTTAAGCAATCCGACAGATAGATTAGATTTGAAGCTTGCGACAAGGATTTTGGAAAGATGTCACTAAGCGTGGCTGAAATAGCAGTAGCTGAGCTTTGCTGGGGTACAGCCGCGCTGCAGGGTGTTGCAGAGGATCTGATTTTTGCTGGGGGTACATCACACCCGCACCTGTGAACAGGTCAGTGCTGTGGTTCTTGCATCTCAGCCAGTTCCTAGGACAAGCTTGGGACCACGGCACCTGGCTGCTCTGGTCAATAGCTTTTGGTTTTTCATCTCTCAGTCCACAGAGTAGAGCCCAGTTGTCCCTCTGCTTAGGGCCTTGCTGTCAGATGGGTGGCACCAGGACCTCTGCACAGGCTCTGCACAAACTTCATTTATCTTCAGTCAGCTGTGGCACAACCTGCTCCCTTCAATTCTGCCCTGGAGGACCACAGCCCTGGATCTGTGATGGAGGACCCCCTCCCCAGTTCTGCTGTGGAGGACCACAGCCCTGGATCTGTGATGGAGGACCCCCTCCCCAGTTCTGCTGTGGAGGACCACAGCCCTGGATCTGTGATGGAGGACCCCCTCCCCAGTTCTGCTGTGGAGGACCACAGCCCTGGATCTGTGATGGAGGACCCCAGCCCCAGTTCTGTGATGGAGGACCCCATCCCCAGTTCTGCTGTGGAGGACCACAGCCCCTTGCCCCCAGAGGGGACCTGCCCGAGGGCCCTTCTGGAGAACCCTGTCAGGGGCAGGTATTTTGTGTTGTTTTGAGCTCTTCAGCATTCACCCTGTACACCCTCGAACAGCTCCTCCATCTCAAACCCCAAGGCCATTGCCCGCTCTTTGCTTAGTTTCAGATGAAGGTAGTCCAAGCCTTCGAGCTCTTTTGGGGACACCCCACACACCTGCCTGGTACCTGCCTTTCCACATGGCTGCGATGTCCCTCCGGCACGCCGGTGGAAAGGCCCAGAGCTGCCCGCGATGGGACTGGATGGCTGAGCAGGGTGGGTAGAGAGCATTGCGATGTCCCTCCCTCCACGTGTCGCTGTCACCCACCTCTGCACCTGCCCACTTACGTGACGGGGACGATGGCACTCATGTGCTTACTCCACAGGAGCGTGAACCCATTGCCCAGGTGTCTGCAAGGAGCAGGGCTGCCGAGGCGAAGGGAACGGCCTCGACGCCTGCAGATAAATGACTACAGCCATTGTAAGGACTCGGTAAAGCCCCCATTGAAATAAATGGCAAAACTCCCAGAGATTTCAAAGGGATCAGTCCTGAATGTTTGTAATTCTCTCCTAGACTTATCATATATCCTCAGCGCTGTGCGCTATTTCCATAACAAGAGGTATGGCATTCCCTTACTTCCATGTTTGTTAAGTAACAAAGAGAGATTTCAACGCTTGTAGCCTTCCCAAATTTGTCAGGCACCAAACAGTCTCCCCCTGGCTCCATGTGAGCGTGTTCCCAAGCACCGCGCCTCGTTAGCCTCGGGATGGGACGTTGTTCGGATGCTATGAATATGCATCAGGGCTACGGTTGGGGTTTTGTTGGCATACACAGTGACTTTGTCATTTAATGGTCTCCAGGGCTGTTTTAATCAACATGCACATTTCGCGTGTCAGCTTATTTCACTTCACTGGTTATTATTTTATTTACAAATATTCCGGCAGTTGCTTGAATTTATTCTCTCCCATGTGCCTGGAACTTTCTCCTCTCTGTTCCGCGCCGTTCTCAAGCCAGGGTCTGTGGTTTCCCTTTGTCGTGGGGAGGGATCAAATTTACCCTTCGCCAAACTTTGCTTTGCTTCATTCCCCGTTTCAAAACGTTGATCAAACTGGGGAGGGAGAAGGAAGGAGGGATGTTTGCTCAAATGAGATTTACTATAGCATGTGGAGTCCTCGGCACCGGGGTTCAGATGGTCCAGACAGATAGGCAGCAGTGCCAAGGCCACCGGGGATGAGCCTCAGTTTCCTAGCAGGAGCTCTGAGCCCATGCCAGAAGGAAAGGATTTCTCGTATCTGGGCAGGGGGAGGACAGGAATTAGCACAGGGCTGGGTGGGCTCACAAGATACACCGAAGGAGCTGCTGGGGAGATGCTCCTGAGACCCTGGGAGAGTCGGCTGCTGAGAAAGCCTGAAAGAGAAAGGATTGATGAGATGTGGGTCAGGAGAGGTGGACGGCGCAGGCTGGGGAGGAGAGGCTGGGAGCCGAGCTGCCAGCGCTCGGGAAGTCGATGGAGGATCCAGCCAAGAGGGCAGGAGTGCCTGCCTGCGTGCATGTGGGAGGAAGATGGATTTTGCAGTGACAATTTGGACAGGCTGAAGTGCAGCATGGGGAGAAGAGTCTATAATGCTTCAGTACGCACTTGTCCCTCTGCATAAACACCCCCGTCACGTCCAGCACTTCGCCACACGCTTAGGGGAGTGGGAGGAGAGATCTTTTCCGGTCCTAGAGCAAGTACTTTTCCTCCAAACACTCACCAGAGTTGGTATTTTAAAGGAAAGGTGCCTGCCAGGAATTCAAAAATAAGTATTCAATCCGTGCGCATGTGCCTTGGCACGTTTCCCATCACAACTGCCAAGATGTCCAAACCTGAAATGAGCAGCACAGCATCTTTAATAATTCACCGACGGATGCTTTTAAAAAATGTGTGGTTTATATTCATGCCAGCGTGAGCCCTCCCTCCCCTCTTCCCCATCTCCCCTTCCTCTCTTTTTCTTGCAGGTGGTCTATTTAATTTCAATTTCAAGCTGTTGCCTCCTGCTTTGGTTCAGCAAAATGACGTGTCTTGACCTATTCATTTCATGTTTCCAAAATCTTTTACATTTCCTGCCTCCTCTACTCCCCCCCAATCTTAAAAAGAAAAAAAAAAATCCAACTCACAAAATGAAGAATTTCCCTGCATCTGTAGAAAATCTGGCCTCACTTATACCTGTAAAAACAGTTGTTTCCCTTACAGGAAATGCCTTGCTTCAGCACCTGAATTTTGTTTTTTTCTTGGTGAGATTTTGATAAATCTCTGCTTGATTTCTGGAAGGAATGGCCGAGCTCCATGTAGGCTAAGTTAGCTGGTTGGCCTGTTGGTGTGCAAGAGTTCATTTTTCCCTATCAGAGCCTCGGGTCTTTCCAGCTGAAATGAGGGCTTTGGGGTGGGCAAAAAACCAAGAGGAGCTGGTCCCTGCCCCCAGGAGCTTGCAGAGAGAGCAGACCAGCCAGGCATGGGGCGAGAGCAGCGTATGTTATTATCTGGGGGCTAAATGTTGGAGCAGGAACCAGGGTTTAGTCCTCCTGCCTTTACATACCCATCTGCAGCCCCTGAGTCAGGAATCCAGTTCAGGATTTGTCTCCCCAAAGGTTGGGTCGCAGTGTCTCAGCTGGTCACCCACAGGTGTTTGTAGACACGTTGCACCTCAGTCTTTGTTGAGGAGGGAACCTGGGGCTGTGTACCGGGGTGAACCCAAGTCCCCAGCCCAAAGGGGAAAGCCGAGGTTCCCCTGCACGCCGGGCGTGGTGTGGATGTCGAGGAGATGACAGCGAGGAGCAGCACTTGCTGTCCTTTGGTGAAGCAAAGGTCTCTCCTTGGAGGAAAACACACTGGTGGGACCAACCCTGCTCTTTCTAAGGGATGGACATGGCTTTGCTCCACATACCCAAGTGCAGGAGAGTTTTGCCCTCTCAGCAGGGATTTCCAGAAGAAAAACACTGGGGCAGGTCCTTGTGTGATGGAGAGATGATGCCAGATCCTCAGTAATAGTAGCTGACTCCACTCTGTTGTAAACAGGGCTGGATGTGTGGACTGAATCCATGGTAGGAACCCGTTTGCTTTCCTGCTTTGGCAGCTTGAGCTTCTACTTTGAATGCCTCCAGTTTGAAGATGTTGCCCTTCATCTTTTCCATCTCTGTGTGCACGAATACGTGTGTGGTTTTGTGTTTACCTGCGCATATGAAGCTATTCAATCTGAACTTGCCTTTTTTAACGAAAAGTAGAATTTTTTGATACAAGTCATACCGCAGATCACCCCCACAGGTACCACTTGCCATCTGCCACCACACCTCCAAACCCAGCCCCACACAAGCAAGGCGAGGTGACGTTCGCCCCCTCGGCCGCACAGACCCTGTTCTCCGCTCGTGCTGCCGTGGCAGACCACACAGCTCCGGCGAAACGGCGCTCTGGGGAGGAGGAAGGAGGTGTTGAAGTCCCTCTATAAGCAGGGTTAAAGTTGCTCTAGCTTTTCTGTGGTCTGCGGTGGACGCGTTAGCAGCGATGCCGGGGGCTCGGGGCGGAGGAGAGCGGGTGTACGCTGTTAGGTAGCTTAACTTTTCATTTCCTGTGTGGTTTCATATTAGGTATGGTATGCGCGACCAGGTTTAATTGATGCACAAAGCAATGTTTTATGTACGTGCTGGACTCCCCGAAATAACTCCTGGTAAGATAGACACATCAGTGAGGGGTTTCCAAAGTCACCAGAGAGCCTGGCTGCCAGAAGTGGGACATTTTAATGTTTGGTGTTCAGAAACCTCCTTGAGGTTTCCTTGCCTTGGATGAAACACAGAAGATTAATAATTTGATTAAAAAAACCAAATCTTCCTATTCAAAACAGTCTTGTGTTCTGAAAGAATAAAACTTTCAAGGCTGAAAAAGCAAACCCAACGCTACCGTAGGTGCTCAGCCTTATGGCATACCAGAAAGATGTTCCAGGAGTGACTTCTGCTGGCTCCCTCCCTTCTCCCCGTCATCCCCCGTGTTTATGAGGTGCTCGGCTCCGTGGTTCTCGCCTCCTGCTCTGCTACATGACAGGGCTCTGAGAGCCTTTCTCCTGGCTGCCAATTTTTCTTCAGCTTTGCAGCCACATTAATAAATGGGGATGTTTGAGGCTCATGGCAGTGTGAGAACAGCGTAGCAGGGCCAGCAAAATGATTTCTTTGAAAAGAAGGAGGCACTTTTCTTTTTCAGGCATGTGTTCCCTGCATGCTCAAAGAAGCTTTTGAGCCAGGAGGAAAAATTGCCGCAGAAAGCAGTGGGGAGCAGGAGAGACATGGAGTGAAACAGAGTGTGATTCAGCTGAGGTCATTTCGGTCTGGGGAAGAGGAGGATCAGGGATGGGAACCATCTTCTTGGCTGCTAAGACAGAGGGAGGCAGGAGGTGGTTTTTTCCTTTCTTCTCCAGCTGTGAAGGGGACAATTTAAACTGGAAACCTGTTCCCCCTCCATCACCACCACTGCATGCTAAAGGACGAACTCAGGGCTCAATAATTGTATCTATACTAAATTATATCCATAGATAAAATGGAACAAAAACTGCTTCAGCATCCATAACTTTGGCCAGATAGGTACATCAGGGGTACATTTAGCCTTCCCCTCCGGCTACAATGGTAAATCTGGCACACAAAGGAGAGAAAGATGTTTTCCTAAACCAGAGTAGGAGCCAATGGCTCTGTTGTTTTGAAGCCAGAAGAGAGACCTCCCTCTAGCTACCCCATTTGGTCAGTCCGTGAGCAGATGCACCCGATGTCTGCAAGCGAAGCATACTGCTGTATAAAATAATGTGGTTGGGCTTAGCTTCTGCAGAGAGAAATGGTTTGCTTTAAGGTTGGTATTTAAGTCAAGCTGAGCTCAGCAGCAGGTAGTGAACCCCTTGTGTGAGTTATGACTCCAAGGTCTTGGTCCCTCAATAGAAGGCAAGGCAAGGACAGGGGTCACAGCCCTTTGGGTGAGACAAAGGTCTTTCAATACACCTGTAGGATGATGCCAAGAGTAACGGAGGTTTCTTCCACGTGGGTCTCTGTGTGTTGGTGTAATACTGATGCTCCTGACCATCTGGGCTACAACTGTGACTGCCAGGCATGGAAAAGGACTCAACTGAATTGTGCTGGAGGTTTTCCCGGGTAATGCATCTCCTGGGGGCGGAGATGCTTTTTTATGCCATTACATCACGCTGAAACTATAGTTTGGGTGTTGGGAAAAAACTAACTTGTGCTTTACCCACTAAATCTCTTTCTTTCTTCTAGACTACCAAATGGTGTGAAATACTCGGAAATCCCATTAAAATAAAAAGTATGGATTTTATTGCTGTACTGTGGCAAGTGTGACTCAGTATTTCCCCTCAAATCATCCATCCTTCCCCCATATAAACCAAGAAATGGGTCCGTCTTCTTATTCATGAGTCTTAAACAAGGCTGTGTCAAAACCCAAGAGTGATAAGATCAAACACATATGCTACGTGGGTACTTTTGCAGATAGCTTGACTTACAGTAGACATAACATCTTAATCAGGGTCCATTCTCCATGCATTTTCCCTCCATCTGTTGGGCGGAAATCACTGTGAAGATTGCAGGATTTTATTCTCTGTCAAGCAGAGGGACCTTCCACAAAACAAGCTTTTGAGAAGTCCTTACTCAGTATGACTCACAGCCTTAAGGAAGTGTTGTCTAGACAAGACCCCAGGTTTTTAAGCCACAGTTATGAGTGGGAGAAGTGAGAGAAGCCAAATGATGTCAGCAGGAGGGATGGACTGCAAAGCTACAGGGTGTCTGTAAGTGTTGGATTGCCCTGGTGCTCATGTGGCATTTCCTTCAAGAGGAAAACTCACACTCTGCTGGGAGGTAACACGTTCCCGTACACGCTGGCTGGTGAAAAGGATGCAGGCTCTTAGTCCGTGATGTTCGTTAAATAGCTGGAGTGGTTGTTGGTGGTGGTTTTTGATCAACTCGGTGTGGTACGTCAGCCCTTCGTGCAATCCATCCCTGTCTCGTGTGTTCCCAGACACCCTCTGGGCAGCACCCGTGATGCCTGTGGATGGATGTTTGGTTTGGCACAATGGTACAAGGCATCCAGGGCTTTCAGATTCACACTCTGAACCCAAAATTGAGCCCAGAAGCCCATGCATAATCAGTGCTGGATTATTAGCTTGTAGAGGAAATGTCTTTTTACTAATGATTTAAAAGAAATACCCCAACCCTTTGAGTATACAGAGCTAATGAGTTGAGTTTTACACCATCTCATCTTCTGGCTTCCGAGTAGGGGTCAATGAAGGCAAAAGATGATCAGTTTGGATGACAAAGGGTAGGAAAAGCTCAACTCTAATATTTATGGGATTGCTGCCTCACAGTAGAGAATGGCCATGCCTGTATCTACCCAAGGAAGTGACTAATAAAGGGAACGGCTGAACTGGGTCAGAAAATAGCTTAGCATTTGCGAAGGATGCGCTAAACAATGCCTGCTTGGCAAAAACCAAGGTTAGACTGCCTTTGGACTAGTTATAGCATTCCTCATTCAGCTGTATGTATTTGCTGATGTTTAGATATCAAATAAATATCAAATAAAAGGATCATGAAGCTGAGTCTGTGTTGATAGCTCAGATTTGGGACTAAATTTTCAGCACCTTTTGAATTTCTGATAGCTTTTCAGATGAGCCTGGACAGAGGGGGGGAAAAAAAAAAAGAGTGAAAAAAAAAATTAAAAAAAAAAATTAAAACTTTGAAGTCCCAGCTGGTGTTTCCTGTTTCTAAACTGCCCGGTTTTGGTAGAGGAATAGATTTTCTTTCATAAACTCCCAATTGTAGTCAACTGAATGGAATTCTGCGATTTGACTTGGCTGAGTTTCCAAGCCAAGTCAACCGCTTTGTTCTGAAGAGCTGGAAAACTACTTGATCGAGCTAAGAATTGCCTTCTAGGTGTCGTCTCACTGCAGAGAATCTTTTTTCCTGCTGCGTAGGAGCAGACAGATGTATTTCTGGGTTAACAAAAAAATCATCTGAAACTTAGGCACAGTCACAAGAAAATGTCTGTAAAGCAATGCTATCTCCTGAGCCAAGGACCTTTTTGCTGCCAAATGCCTGCTATTTTGAAAATCTTTGAAGTTTTCAGAGAGCGATCCACTAGGATATCTTTCATTATGAATGATTTTGTGCTACAGGGATATTGTAAATGAGTACATGGTGTGGAGGAGTAATTACATGTGTCTTAAAATGAGTCTCTAACTATTTCAAGGTTAAAGAGTCCACAGTGGTCATCTAACTTTATTTAGATTTATATTCTTGTGAAATTCATCTGACTTTAATAATTTTGTATATTACTCTTAAAAAGGGAATATATTGTCCTGCCATTCCTTCCCCCATTCATCAATCTATTCTAATTTAATCTAATTTAGCCTAAAATAAAATAATGAAGACAGACAACCCTTCAGAGCCAAACACAATTAATTCATCCACAGCTGAAATTACTTTTTTTTTTTTAATTTGGAATTTCCCTGTTGAGTTGGATGAAGCCTAAATTTTTGCCATAACTTTAGTAGAAGCAGGCTATCATCTAGTCCAAGGTATAGCGCAAATACCCAGGTGTAAATAGAAAAGACAGTGCTACTCCTTCTGAGCTAATCAATGCAAAATCGAAATATTCCAAAATGTAATGCCAGTGCCTGCCTTCAGCTCCATCTCACATTGGCCATTCATTGCTAATGTGAGATATCCTAACAAGAAACTCTCAAAACATCATTTGGATTAATTTTTTTCATTCTGCTGCTTATTAACATGAATACAGAGGATCTGTCGCCCCTGAGAGAAATTCCCTTTCCTGAGCACTCTCCCTTCAAAGGGCTCGTCTGGCGCCCGCGGGGCTGGATGCACAGAGCGCTGGAATACAGCTGCAGAGGGAAGAACGTGCAGGTCTAAGGGCTTGTCTAGCACGGGAAGAGACAGGGTTTAATATTCTGTACAGGAGCTGTTATTTCCAGTTCAGAAAAAATATTTTCAGGTTATCTCATGCCATTTTGGGAAAGGTTTCAGCTCAAAGTTTAAATGAAAGGTTTAAGCTAAAGTACACAACACATGTCCTCAGGCCACCCTGCTGGTTTCTTGGCTCGCTTGGGGAGGTGTAAATCTGCTGGTTTGATGCATAAACCTCAGCTGGAAAGACAATCAAGGCCCTGGTTAACTGAGGAAAGGCAACCCTTGAAGTGGAAGAGAAGACAGGCAGGGTTAGCTCACAAGGGATTGCTTGAGCAGGTATCAATCCTCAGAAGTCCTGTCAAGGTGGACAACAGTTTCTGGAGGATCCCTCTCTGGACCAGAAGAGTAGCTTGGGATGGCTGCTCTCCTGACCT
>VZTO01011734.1:78838-101318 GCA_013400615.1 Syrrhaptes paradoxus
AAAAAAAAAAAAAAAAAAAAAAAAAAAGTGCAAAAAAAAAAATTAAAAAAAAAAAATTAAAGCTTTGAAGTCCCAGCTGGTGTTTCCTGCTTCTAAACTGCCCGGTTTTGGTAGAGGAATAGATTTTCTTTCATAAACTCCCAATTGTAGTCAACTGAATGGAATTCTGCGATTTGACTTGGCTGAGTTTCCAAGCCAAGTCAACCGCTTTGTTCTGAAGAGCTGGAAAACTACTTGATCGAGCTAAGAATTGCCTTCTAGGTGTCGTCTCACTGCAGAGAATCTTTTTTCCTGCTGCGTAGGAGCAGACAGATGTATTTCTGGGTTAACAAAAAAATCATCTGAAACTTAGGCACAGTCACAAGAAAATGTCTGTAAAGCAATGCTATCTCCTGAGCCAAGGACCTTTTTGCTGCCAAATGCCTGCTATTTTGAAAATCTTTGAAGTTTTCAGAGAGCGATCCACTAGGATATCTTTCATTATGAATGATTTTGTGCTACAGGGATATTGTAAATGAGTACATGGTGTGGAGGAGTAATTACATGTGTCTTAAAATGAGTCTCTAACTATTTCAAGGTTAAAGAGTCCACAGTGGTCATCTAACTTTATTTAGATTTATATTCTTGTGAAATTCATCTGACTCTAATAATTTTGTATATTACTCTTAAAAAGGGAATATATTGTCCTGCCATTCCTTCCCCCATTCATCAATCTATTCTAATTTAATCTAATTTAGCCTAAAATAAAATAATGAAGACAGACAACCCTTCAGAGCCAAACACAATTAATTCATCCACAGCTGAAATTACTTTTTTTTTTTAATTTGGAATTTCCCTGTTGAGTTGGATGAAGCCTAAATTTTTTGCCATAACTTTAGTAGAAGCAGGCTATCATCTAGTCCAAGGTATAGCGCAAATACCCAGGTGTAAATAGAAAAGACAGTGCTACTCCTTCCGAGCTAATCAATGCAAAATCAAAATATTCCAAAATGTAATGCCAGTGCCTGCCTTCAGCTCCGTCTCACATTGGGCATTCATTGCTAATGTGAGATATCCTAACAAGAAACTCTCAAAACATCATTTGGATTAATTTTTTTCATTCTGCTGCTTATTAACATGAATACAGAGGATCTGTCGCCCCTGAGAGAAATTCCCTTTCCTGTGCACTCTCCCTTCAAAGGGCTCGTCTGGCGCCCGCGGGGCTGGATGCACAGAGCGCTGGAATACAGCTGCAGAGGGAAGAACGTGCAGGTCTAAGGGCTTGTCTAGCACGGGAAGAGACAGGGTTTAATATTCTGTACAGGAGCTGTTATTTCCAGTTCAGAAAAAATATTTTCAGGTTATCTCATGCCATTTTGGGAAAGGTTTCAGCTCAAAGTTTAAATGAAAGGTTTAAGCTAAAGTACACAACACATGTCCTCAGGCCACCCTGCTGGTTTCTTGGCTCGCTTGGGGAGGTGTAAATCTGCTGGTTTGATGCATAAACCTCAGCTGGAAAGACAATCAAGGCCCTGGTTAACTGAGGAAAGGCAACCCTTGAAGTGGAAGAGAAGACAGGCAGGGTTAGCTCACAAGGGATTGCTTGAGCAGGTATCAATCCTCAGAAGTCCTGTCAAGGTGGACAACAGTTTCTGGAGGATCCCTCTCTGGACCAGAAGAGTAGCTTGGGATGGCTGCTCTCCTGACCTGGGTACCCCATGACCCTAAATTAGGTGGGATTGGGGTTTAGTCTGTGTTCACATCAGCAAACCCATCACACTTGTTTCCCAGTTCAGCCGGAGGAGAAATTAAAGCGTGAGAAAGGCACCGGGGAGACGGGTGGGGGTGAGATGTTGTTACTCATGCTCCAGCCATCAGTGAAAGGAGGTCTTGCACTAAGGTGGTCTTATATGTATGGAGCAATAATGGGATGCTACATATATGTGTATGTTACTGGGCTTCCCTGGGTGCTCTGCCCTGGGCATGGTGTGGTGGTGCCATGGGAGGGGGGCAGGAAAGCGCCCTAGACTGCTGCACAGGTGAAAAAATACACGGTGGATTTACATACATTGGGGTAAATCTACCAGATTTGCAGGAGCTGTCCCAGATTTGTAGGAATGGAATAGGGCTTGCTGTCACCTTCTGTGTATTTAACGGGAAATCTCCCCATGGAAGGTGAGAGATGAGGGATGGGAGAAAACCCCCAGGTTTTAGATCTCCGAGGAAAAGCTTGTGAACTCTGCCCACCTTGTGAGCCCCATGAACTCCAAAATCAGTTCAGAGAGTTTCATGAACCCTCGCACTCCAGCAGGCTTTGCCGTGCCTGGTGGAAAGCCCTCGGTTTCTTGTCATCCCCTTTTTTGTTACTTTTGCTCTCTTTTATTAGCGGGGAAGCACAGCTGTACAATCTCCCCCATCTCAGCGTAATTGCATTAGACACTCGGAGGCCGTCGGATTGCCATTCAAGCTGGTATATAATGAATTTACTTGACATGCAGAGGTCCTTATGTCACAAAAGGTTTTCTCATTATATCTGAGCTTTTCCTTGTTCATGAAGACTCTCCAAACCCTCACCCTCTCCCCACTTACACAGTGGGAGAAGAGCTGCAGGAAACTGCCTTTTAGCGCAATATTCATCCGAAGAGGCCCACCTGGATGTAACTTTTAGCAGGTTTTATTTCCAGCTTGCGGGGGAAGATCTGCCTGTAAATGCCTGCTATGAAGGGTCAGAACTGGGGGACAATGATTGTTTATACCTGCCAGCTTCGTGTTCTCCATAAGGTGTGCTGGGACAACTGGAGATTTTCTCTCTCCTTCCCAGTAAGATTACAAAATATTTGCACCCAGCGAGTGCACCCGTGTCCTCCCTGAAGGCAGCAGTTGGTCCCATGAACTGGTTTTGACACGTCCTGTAACACAGTTGGGTGTGTGTGATGCAGCATTCCTGCTCCATCCTTTCTGGGTCCTGGGCTGGATGGGTTCAGCACATGGCACAGGCTGCAGATGGGTCCTTGGTGTGCAATAAACTCTGTCTTGAGCCTTCATCCTTCAGCACGCTGGGAATGAGGATTTGATATCAAGGGAAGCTGCAGGACCGTGGGGAGGAATGAGGATTTGATATCATGGCAATAAGCAAAGTTGTGCAAAACACCCCAGGAAAGCCACAGAAGGGATGCAATTGTGCCATTCCCCATCCGCTTTGGTCCCGTTATCCTTGGCAGTATGCAGGGCTGCACCCTCTGGAGCCTGCACCAGTGAGCTGCAGCACTGGGGTGCAGCTGGGACCCCCAGAAGAGCCCCAGAGCTCCCAAAGAGCTTTTGGCATGTGGAGCTGCCGTTGCGAGGAGTTAACTGCAGGCTCTGCTGGTCTTGACAAGCATCCCCTTAAACCAATCCCCCCTTAAAACCAATCCCCCAAACCCTCCTCTCTGCAGAAAGGCTCAGGAAGGGTTTTGCAGACTGGCTTTAGGTCTGTCCCCCCAGCGTTGGCAGGGAAAGCCCCAGTCCCTCCTGATCAGCGGGTATCTGAGGCTGAGCCGGGGTCGCTGCAGCACCTTGCTAATAATTCCTGCCTGTTGTCCGGGGGCTTTCGGGGAGCAATGTGATATTGTTGCATCTCAGCGATGCTGGGGGCTCCGGCCAGCTCCTCTCTGCAGCAAGGGCCGGGGTGGGAGCAATGTCTCACATGAATGAGATAAGAGAAGACAAAGCAAATGGGGAAGAAAGGAAGCTTGTAGCTTTTCAAGTTCAATGAGGCTTACCAGGCTTTCGGGGGCCTCTTCAAATCAGAGGCCGAGTTAAAAGAACATGCAGAATTCAAAGCCTGTCCTTTTCCAGGCCCTCTAGCCAGGCTTTGAAAATCTTCCCGATTCATGTTTACTCTTGTTTCTCCTCGCCACTCCCCCCTCTGCCCTACCTTCCCCAGGCGGACATGCACTCAGCCCCTCTCCCTGTGTGCCATCGTCCCCCCCAAAATCTGCTCAGAGCGGACCCCGGTCCGGCGATGCTCGGCTGCGGGAGCAGGTGGGGTGGCTGTTTCCATGCCCCCAGATCCTGAATGTGGGACGTATGCAAATGGCAGCGAATGGTGGGCAACATCAGAAAAGGACACAATGGACCCCCTTAATCCCTTGTCACCCAGAGCTGTCTCTCAGCCCAGTGAAACGCAGCATCAGAATGGGGTATAAACAGTTCCTCGCGCATAGCAAACATTAAAGTGTTCGCTGGCAGACACGTACTTTGGAAAGTTGCTGTGATGGAGAGCACAAAGGCCGGGGGCTTTCATTACAGTATGAGCCATCGCTTTCTGGGAGGAATCAANTGGGGGCTTTCATCCCGGGCATTACAGTACCATCGCTTTCTGGGAGGAATCAAGACCTGCAAGTGGGGGACCTGGAAGGACAGGAAGGGATGCAACTTTGCAACTTCCATTTATGCCGCTTTGGAAAATGGTACTGGGACTTTCTTTGCAAGAGGGGGTCAATGCAGCTGAGACACTTTCATAGCCAAGGGCCCTGCAGTAGGTGGTGTCACATGCTGGAGAAGTGGAGTAGATGGGGTTGGTGCCTGGATGTGCAAAGGAGAGGGTGCAATAGGCTGCAGGACCGTGGGGACTTGGAGTGTTGGCGGCATGTCCCAGCTCACCCTCATCTCCTGAGCAGGCACAAGGAAGGTTTTGTTGTTAGTGACAACGGTCCTTTGCACGTCTCTAATGACGGAGCCTCAAAGGCAGGTAGGTGGGTGCAAACGGCCTTTGCCCATCTGCTGCTCCACTGCCTCTGCTGTGGAGTGTCTCCTGCCCGGCCCGTGCTCCCGGGCAGGATGCAGACAGCTCATGTCCCCTCCCCCCCTCTGTCCTGTCAGGAACTGTGACCATGGATTTCTGATGAAAGGCAGTTGAAGACTTGTAAGAATGGAGATTGTCCCTGTGCGTTGTGAGAACATCATCTGGGTGGGGGACTTTTGTTGACTATTGCAACCTGCCCTGGAGGTTGACCCCAATCTGTTTGCCCCTCCTGAGCTCCTGACGCTGGGATTGTGAGGGCACTGGAGGTGCCAACTGTCTGTACCTCTCAGGCTCCGCACCACTCACACAGTCCTGGGCATAGACCTATATCTACCACCTCCTCTCCTCAACCAGCCTTCTAAAGAGAAGGAAGAAATCCCTAAACCCCTATCTGATCGTCTGCCTGCCGTCACCCAGCTGGGCATGAGGCACGCTGTGAAATACTCTTGCAGGTTTTCCATCCTCTGCTGTGCACAGGTGGCAGTGGGGATGTCCCGTATCGACACAAAACTCAGCCCCGAAAGGAGCAAAGGGAGCATCAAGATCCAGAACCAAAGCCCAGCTGGTTAGTAGTGACTTGAGGATCCATGATTTTCACTGCGTACCTGGCAGGGACCCCAAATAGAAAAGAACTGCTACTTCTTTTAGGAGTTGCCACGTCTTGTTTTGGTTGGGTTTGTTTGTTTGTTTGTTTGTTGTTGGGTTTTTTTTTTTCCAAACAGGGCTGTAAAAATATCTGTTGAGCACTGCACCTCCAAAGCCCTTGCTGAACGAGGAGGAACGTTTCCGTGCCAACTCATGGCACTTTTTAGGACATTGTCGCCAGAGTCAGCAACTGCAGAGTTTCTCTCCCTTCCCAGCCATGCAAATGAGCTGAAGGGGTTGATGAAGGCGCAGGGGTGGGGGAAGAGGGATGTGACAATCACAGCGAGTCACCAAAGCGGAGGGAGCGAGGCAGCCCCACAGCTGAATGCAGCAGAGCTCCCTCTCATTTGCCGCCGCGTTGTGTAGCCCCATTGAGCGCGGGGAGGTTTCTGCAGCTCCGTAACACAGAGGTGGATTGTGCCTCGTGGTCTCAGTTGTCAGTGATCAGCAGGGAGATGACAGATCAGGACCAGCTTCTCAGCTGACATGAGTTGCGAAAGTGTCACTGACCTTGTGTGGCCCTTTGTCACTATTGTCTCAACTGCTCTGAAAAGAAACTCTGGGTCTTGTTCTTCTCCTCTGGGCTGGGAAAGTGATTATTTTTATGTCCTGGCCTTTGGTTGATGAAAATATGTGCAGCCTTTGTCACACGTTTCTCTATCCCGAGTGCATTTCCCCCCTGCCCCCATGTGCTATTCACAGCTCGTGTGAATCTGGTGTTCATTAAACTGGCAGAGACTGGGGGGAGAGCAGGCAGGGAGCCAGGTACGCCTCAGCCCTGCCTGGCAGACCCCAGCCTCGATACCCCCGGGGCTCTGCCACTGCACCCCCATCTGACCCCCCGGCCATGTGCCACCGCAGCGTGTTCCCACCCGCTGCCCTCCCTGCACACCCACCAGCCCTCCGGAGCAGCCTTTTGCTGCCAGGCTCAATGGTGTGGGGGGGTTTTAAGGGAGAAAAATGTTGGGAAGGGATGAGAAAGCTCACCAAACCCATTTCCCTAAGATGCTGAATCCCTGCCTCAAGGTAGGGTAGGGTGGGATGGGATGGGATGGGATAGGATGGGAGAGAAGAGGATGGAGAGGAGAGGAGAGGAGAGGAGAGGAGAGGAGAGGAGAGGAGAGGAGAGGAGAGGGTGTATTTATATCTATATAGATATACTCCGTATCTATGGGAGATCACATCCCCTGATTTGCTCTACTGTTTCTTTTTTGCCTTGCACCACTGCAAGGTGGGTATGAAAGACTGGTTCCATCAGCCTGCATGGCCTTTGCAGTGGTGCCACTCACCGCCCAGGGGACAGGCTGGTGGCGAGCTGGTCCTGAGGAGTTCAGCCCTTGGAGTGTTCAGACATTACTGGAATTAGCCGTGTGTGCAGGGTATTCCAAAATGCTGCCAGGCTGCGTGAGTGCTTCGAGTCCCGCTGGAGTTAACAGCAATGCAAAGGAACCCAGAGGAGAAATCCTCCCTGGTGCAGGCGGCGTTTCTAAGCTGATAGAGATCAGAGGCTGTGCTGCTGTGTTTATGTTTTCATCTGTGTGTGTTCAGCAAGCCTGGAGAATGGTTAGCGAGGCTCCTGTTCTCCCACGTCCCCCTGAGCCGCGGAGCAGAGATGTGATGCTCGAGTAAACTGGAAAGATTTAGTCTCTATTCGGGTTTTTTTGTTCACATGTATAGGGTGATTTTTAAAATCGTGGTTTCAATATAGGTGATACTATGAAGAAGGCAGTAGAGCTGGGTTTATTCACATTAAGAAATAAGGGCTGTAATATTGTGCGAGCCTGGATGTATGTATTCAGCTGGAACAGGGTAAATTGGGCTGTGGACGGATTGCTGTTTAATTACCTGTTTGAGCTGCAATTCAGCCAGTGCTGCCTGCTTAACACTCTTGCTGAACAAAATGTTAGTGCAGACTGTAAGGGCCACAAACCTCCCTGGAAAGGCACTTTTCCTAAGGGGACATATATACAAAATGCTCTAGTTTGTATTTGCACTGAACAGAACTAGTGGGAGCCCGCAGGCAGATCATCAATCGGACAAGGAGGGTCCCTCAGTAAGAAGACCAAGTCTGTGCTGTGGATTTTAGTGGCTGGATAATGCCAATGGAGGAAGAGAGATGATGGGGGAAGCATCAGGATCCTGCTGTACGGGAGGACACAGCTGAAGCCGTCCCCGGTACTGCCAGCAGATAATGGCCATTCGATACCGCCTGGTTCTTTTGGGCTGTAAAGCTGATGGGCTAAATTGAACTATGGTAACAGCATTGATCTTAACAGAATTACATTAAGGGTTGCATTTGGCTCTGCACTTGCTCGTTTTACTCTTCATCTAATAAAGCAAGATGAAGTCCCCTGCCTGGTGTCACTCCAGTGGCAGCCAGCAGCGGGGACAGCCTGTAGGAGGGATACGTAAAGTCGGGGATGCACAGCCTTAGGAATTGGTGAGAGGGAGGATCAACAAAACCAGCCTGACAATAGCAGCATGGTTAAAACAAATCTTTCCAGCAATGGGTTTTGGCAGTGCTCGGGACAGTGAGGCAGAGAGATGTAGCCAGCACACAATGAGAAACCATCTAATGGAGCTGTGGCTGGGTGGATGTCTGGAAGCCGGTGTTGCCCAAATCCAAACCATGGGCTCTCCCTCCTGTCTCTGACCCATCGCTGTGTCCCTGGGCTTTGGCGGAGGAGGCTCTGCCTGCTCATCCCCCTGGAGCCTACCAGCCGGTTTCAACCATGTGTAACTGAGGAGCAGCAGAGATGATGGCACACAACAGTGGAGGGCTGAGCCCCGGGGAGGCTGCAGGGTGAGCCCAGCCCTTAGCAGACATGCAGGAGTCAGCAGACACCATCTCATGGTCCTTTAAGTAAGGAGCAATTGCCGTACTCAAAGTTACTTATTGCTAGGACTGAAGCCAGTGTTTGAAATAAATCTTGGTGGTTTTAAGCAGTTTTGCTAATGCTTGTGGAAGAAATAGACTTTAGTGCAGTTTCTCCTGATTTATGCAAAGTGGGAGAAGGATTAGATGAAAATCTGAGAAGCAAGTGTCAGTGTCCTTCAAAAAACTCTTAAATGGGGTCAGAGAAGGCAATTTAGAGGGAAGCAAAGGGCTAAACATGAATCTTTTGGAGAAAATCCTCCTGTGAGACTTTTAGCGTGAGATACTTAGGATCAGCTGTACCACCACCCATCAGCTGGCAGGGCTGAGCCTTTTAACTGCTTCACGTGACAGTCTTAGTCCTGAACAACTAGTCTACAGATTTAAAAAAATGTAAAATTAAGTCAGATGTCATTTATAAAACGACCCTCGGATCCTGGCAGTAAATTGGCATCCGTAAAATAAATACAATTGTGTAAGAGAGATCTCATGAGTGAGGTGGCCCTAAAGTCTGTCCCACCTCTGCGCTGGGGTGACATCGTGGTGTTGGATGTGGTGTGTGTGCTGAAGTGGATTCACTTTAGAGAGATTTCAGATTTCACCTTCACCGAGGGAGGAATTGGGCAGGCGATGGGGTGCAGCACCTTCTCTTTGGTGTGGCTTTGTTTGAAGGTTGTAGACAACCACTTGGCCGTGTGAATCCAGCTGTCTCGTAGCAGATGTCTTCGATCTGTAGCTCATGTGTGCTCATCCAGAGGTTAAAGACAAGATCAACTTCTCTGAAAGCAAGGAGTGAAACGTGCCCTTTTCCTCCCTAAATTCTTCTGCCTTACTCTGGTGGTTGCTGTTATCGTTAACTGCAGTCAAGCCGTCCTCAGGAGACAGCTGTAAGAGACCATCCTCTTTTGTTTCCTTGGGATGGTATTAAAAAGCCACAGAGAAGATTTCACATACGCCTGAGAACAGACATTTTCCTCAAAAATGGACCAGAAAATGATGCCAGCGTGCCATCACTGGGATAGGTGAACTCGGCACTTCTTTACAGCTGCCAAGGTAAAACCACCAGCAAAGATCGGACCGATCTGTGGATACAGCTCTGAATTTATGCAGAAGTTCAAATTTCTTTACTCACAGTCTGGAGACAGATTTTGCTCCACTGCTGCAGTAGAAATCTGGCCACAACCTTTGTGAAGTTCAGAAAAGGGGTTGTTAAGTGTGAGTGGCTTTTGGAAAATGATTTGAACTTCTTTGGATATCTTGGGTCATGGAAATTGGATGAAAACTGTTTGTTTCCAAGCTATCGGGGTTTCTGGTTTCCGTCAGAGCCTGGGAACAGCGCTGGCTGGGGGATTTCCCTCCTTCCCCATCCTTCTGCCCTCCCTCCAGAGGCTGATGTTCATTGCAGGCGATGCTGAGCACGTTACTCCAGTTCACGGCCAACAGTTGATGGGTCAGCAGCTGCTGTCCAGCGAGTCTTGGCCTGGCACCTGCTGGAAAATATTCCTGCTTTACCAGTACCCACAATTTCCACAGGATTTTTCAGCTGTCTTATCATAAAGGCCAGGGAATAAACAAACTGTTTGAGCTGAATTCTTTCTTTACCGCAAGAAAGAGCTCTATGGATCAAGGTTGAAGCCAAGAGATGATGCCCTGGGAGAAGCTTGCATTTGGCTGTTTGTAGTGCTCTGGTTCTGTGAATAACAGGGATCGTTTCCTTTCCAGGACTGTGGGTCTTTGCACTTAATATGCCATTTTTTACAAGGGCTGTAATGATGAGGAGAGCCAGAGATGCTGGGGAATAGGCAGGTCATTCCTTGCAAGTGCCAGATGATATACAACATACTATTAGCAGGGTGATACACTTCTTTCAGAAACCAAGCAAGGTTTCTTACGTAACCCATGGGCTTGATCTCCACCAGGCTAGATCTTTTTTCATATTTGTCAGTTCCAGTGAAGCAGAAGTATTTCTGCTTCCTTGTCGGTAGTAAATTCTTATAGGTCTTGTGCTGGCTCTAAGGCTGAATCTGAAAGATGCTCCTCCCATGACATTGAAAGCAGCTGAATAGAGGGACATGAGCAGATTGCCAGGCAATCAAATCGCCTCAAGGTAACCTGTGCTGGGGGATTTGCTTTGGTCTCTTGCTGGTGCCCGTCTTTTTCTTCTCACAGCGTCAGTACTTTCTGCCAGATGGCTATTATTTTTTACAGGACTACAGACAATTATACCTGTCAAGGGCATGCCAGAGTAGTTAGCATTTATGGTCTTAAGGAGATTACCTTTAAAATGTTAATAGCAGACACAGACATGTAACTTTCCTACTCAAGATCCTTCTTAGATCATTGCTTTGCAGTGCTGAATGGATGCTATGAGGTTCGCAGAGGTACGTGAATCACCCTTCAGTGCGGGAAACATGCCTGTACCGCACGCCCGGCCGATGCTCACACACTTTGTCACCACGTGTAAGCACAACAGGGTGTTCCACCATTCACACATGACAAAGTTGTGCAATGGTCAAGCCCAGAGACCTTTGCTTTCACATGATTCTCTAAGCTGGGTCACATCTGCAGGTATCAAGGAGTTGCTGTGTGTTTCAGGGGCATTTAGGTTGGGGGGCACATGTCTGTGGCCACTAGAGTCAACATGGATCTGGGGACACACTAGGTTTCCAGTCTGCAGCTGCCTGACTGTGTTTTCAGAGCCCAGAGGGTTTGGTTGGTTGTCAGAAGCTTGGGAAGGGCAGCACAGGGTTGGACATGGGGTGGTGTGAGACATGTCTTATGCCCCCAGGGCTGCAGATGAGTCTCTGAGCCCTCTAAAGAAAGGATCTTCTCAGCTTAGATCACACACACATCAAAGCAAGAGCCAGCTCATCATGTTTGTTTGATGGCACCTGGTGCAACAGGGCTCAACCAATGCCTCTAGCTGCAGCTGGAAGGAGAAGAGTCCAGAATAGCTGCTGCTTGAAGTGGCCTAGAGACATAAATTTATGCCAAAACCATCAATCAGCCCTAGATTCACTGGAAACTATTCCTGACTTTGCAAAGCAGAACCATTTTTCAACCATAAAGCTGGTAATTGCTCAAAAGCCTTCCATACCTGGTACCTCTTGGGCCCAGATCTGAATGCTGACAGTTTGTAAAGCCAAATTCTCATCCTGAGTGTGAGGAGGGTGGTCCCTCATCTTGGCTGTGCAGTGGATGGTCCCACCACCCAGCAGCAGCGGGTTACCCTCAGAGTTAGCCTGCACAGACCCTGTATTGCAACCAAGGGGAGACCGTTTGTTGTCTTGTTGAGTTTTGGATCATGAAGAAAGTGAAGGCTGGGGCTGAATAATGAATTCTCCCAGCCTCTTGCTGGGAGTGCAGATCTCGAAAACACCGATGTTCAGCCTCCAGAGCATAGCCCTTTCCCATGGTCGCAGGAAAGCGGAATTGAAATTCTCATAACAAAATCCCTCAGCTTTTCCTGCTGGTCTGCAGCTGATCAGAGGATGTCACAGGGTGTTTCAGCTCACTGTGTTTCAGGCTGCTCCTTCTGTCTGAAGGCTTGTTCTGCAGACTCGGGGCAGGATTTGCGACTGTTGACTCCAGGGAAGAGCGGTGGTTCACACCAGAGGCAGATCTGCCCTTCCTGTTTATTCTTTCCAAGGACATCTGTCCTCCCACGCTGGAGAGGAAGGTAAAACAGAAACGAAGAGGAGGGTGTCCCAGACACTCTTCTTAGGAGGAAGAAAGAAAACCTGAGTGACAAAGCGAGTATTTAAAATTTTCTGTTCCTTCAGTTCCCCTCGTTCTGCCCTTGATGTGTGGAGCAAAGGCAGAGGTGAGGGGGTTTAGCAAACCTTGGGAGGGGGTCCTCAGAACCCAATTTCTTTGGCACTAATTTGGTTAAAGAATGAGGAGATTCATTGCTGGTTCTTCCATGTGACTGCCCCCCTAAGCACAGAGAAAGCCCACGTCAAGGTCGGTGGCTGAGCGATGCCCTTGGCAGAGCGTGTACTGCTCCGTGGGCCATATTCTGCTCCCGGTTACACCAGCACAAGTGCAGGGTGACTCAGCTGAGGTCCGTGCAATGGACCCTCAATGACAATAAAGAGTCAGGCTTTGCAGGGTCTCGGTTTTTCATTGCCATGCTGTGCCCACTGCGCTGGGGTATCTCCCCTCCGTGTCCATCCATCTCATCTGGGAATTAGAAAGGATGGGTTAGATGGGCTGGTGGGAGCCCAGGCGTCCCTCGAGCAAGTAGGAGTAAATATGACACAAACGTGGCTGTGCTGTGACTGTTTGCAAGCAGCATCTGCATTTTAAAAGGGAAAGTAAGTTTCCAGTGTTCATAGGATAATTAATGAGCTGGACGAGGGTGCGGGGTTGGCAGATAAGCTGCTTTTACACACAATCCAGCCTGGGTTATTGACCAAACCCCAGCTCTGTGCGCAGCTCTCCAGAGCATTCCCAGCCCACAGGGTAAGTTAATAACATCACACAAATGGGAATAATCATCTCAGGTGCTGCAGTGTCAGCGTGACTGTGACATCTTGATTATATCAGTGAAGAGAATGTTTGGGTCCTGCCAGCTGAGCACCCTCCCAAAGGAAGGGGAAGGAGGGAAGGCTCCAAGGACTCTGGCATCTTCATCTCTACAGGGAAATGTTACCTGTGCAAGGCATGACTTTGGTACAATACGTTAACTCATCTAAAAACCAGAGGCTCCAAATCCAGGAACAGTGAAAGGAAGCCAAACAAATGTGTTTGCACAGAGTCCATCCATCTGTTCCTCCGCTTGTCTGTAGGTGTTGCAGAATTACCCAGCAATGAAGGAACTTTCCCCACCTGAGATGTTCCAGCAATGACACCATGAGCTTTGCCAGCTTCCAAGGACTAAACATGAGAGAGACATGGAAGGTTAGTAGGAAATATGTCATTTGTGCAACACAGCAGGATTTATTTCAGGAGTAGGACAAATTTCACACCAAAGCTGAATGGCTTTGGGAGTGTCCCCTGCTTTCCTGAAAGTCTGAATTCACTCAAAATGAGGGAAATGGCAAAATTTCCACTCATTTGGCAAATTCTGGATGGTTTGGTATTTTAGTTGGTGCTCTCATTTTAATGGAGACTTGTGGATGAGCAGAAGCAGAATTCATTTCTTATTTCTCCAAGCAGGACATTTGGTTTGGTCACCCTGGGAGCCCTGCCAGCTCAAGATTTAAAGTGGGATTCTAAAGATAAGAGTCTATATCCAAAAAAAAAAAGCAGAAAAGCTGCAAATACTTTTTGGCGCCGAAAAGAACAGTTGCAGTAGCAGTGAGATACCATCTGCATCGATTCTAGAAGGGATTTTACTGTCCTTTCTATTATAAGAGTTGGTTTAAGATATATCACATATTTTACATTTCATCAAAGTTCTGAATTCCCAAATTTTGACAGTAAATATTGCACCTCTCCTCCACTCCTTATAAGCCTGATCCTTTTTTTTTTTTAATTCTGATTTTAACATTTTTCATTTCAAAATATTGACTAATTGAGTAGAAAAACAATCAGGTAGGAATTTCCAAAAACTGTTCACCCTTCCTCCCCCCTCGCTGTTTCCCAAGGTTCTGGCCAATGCTTTCCACACCATTACATCCAGGAAAGGCAGCACCCGTTCTCCTTTGAATATCAAACTCTCACACTGCAGAAGGTGCCTATAGAGATAGGCTGTAACCACCATCCTAAAAGCACCGAACCAAGCAGAAAAAAAGGCTCTTTGAAGAGCAGAAGCATCTTCCTTGCTTTGCTGTTCTGCAAGGCTGTGCCGATAGGAAGGTGCTGGGAAGCCGAACGCCGGTTGCAGAAGGTAAGCGCTGCCAGCTCTGCACTCGGTAGCTTTTACTTGAAAGACCTCGGTGTCCAGGCTGAAAAAACTGCAAAATCTCAGCTAGAAAAGCAAACTCGCCTAACTCTGCCTGCAGCTCGTGCTCACTGATTATTTTCAATCAGAAACTCAGCCGCTCAGCGCTGGGAAACCAGCCTGCTCCTTTTTTGAAGTTAACAGAGCTACACAGCTTCGTATGGCCCGAAGCACCCAGCGCAAAGGCAGATATTTCTCTTCCTCTCTTTGTGTTTGTTCTTACAATTTTATTCACTAGATAACAACCCACAGGAAAAATACCTTTTGGTTTCGAAGGGAGGCGGTGACACCTTATCTGCAACTGTGCAAACAGCTGTTGGGTTTGCTTCCCGCAGCCCTTTCATGTGTCGGTGAAATGCAGTCCGTTGCACTGTTAGAAGGAAGCATTACACTTCGCTTTGATTGCATTTTCCCAGGTTCTGCAAGGCTTGACCTGGAAATGAATCCCATCTGTCCCATAGGTATGAACCACTTTTGCAGACTCTGCTTGGGGCATCCACTGGGCACAAGCAGGATCAGCAGCCCAGGCTGGGCTCCTGTTCATGTTCAATGCCATATCCCTGTCTCCAGGCTGCCCAGTACTAGTCAGAGTGTCTCCAGTTTGGGGCACTTCATCTCAAAAAGAAGGTGTGGGGCAAGAATGATAGTTCAAAGTAACAAGTAACTGCAATTAGAGGCTCAGAAATCCTCATTTGCAAGAATGGTCTGCCATCCTAAAATAAAGAAAGGCCACCTGAAAAGATGTAGGAAATCATCCCTACCTCTGCCCATGGAGGGGAAAGCCTCTGGCCTCGTATTTCAGCCAAGACCAAGGTTAGAGTGTCAGGATGAGCAAGAAGGGCAGCAGAGCGTGGGCTGGGGTTGTGAGGAAGGCAGCAAGCGTCTGTCACTGATGGTCACTGCCTTCAGCAGCAGTGTGACCCACTGCCTCATTTCTGAACCCCACAACTTGGGGTCTCAGCCTGGCTTTCCTGCACAGCCCGTTCTGCTGCGGTGAGTGCTCTTACCCCGTCTCCGAGTCAAACCAGATCAGTGTCACAGGGGTGGCAGCGCGTTTGTCTTTGCTCCGAAGAGCATTTTCATTGAAGGGCACCTAATACATTAGGAGAAGGAGAGGTGCCACCATTCACTCCGCTTGTCACTTTCCATCTGGTCAGTGGTGCCAGGAATGAAATCCAGCACTCCAGGAGAACTGGATTAATTTGTTAATGAATGACAAGGAAAAGTCCTGCTGCACAGGGGTGCTGGAGGAGGCAGCGGGCAGAAGTGGTCATTAAGGAAAGAGCTGTTCCCTTGATGCATGAGATAAATGTAGAGATGGATGGATATTGCTCAGAGTCAAATGGTAAAGTCTGTCTCAGAGACACAAGGTGCCTCCTAAAGAATCACTGTGATGTATTTGGAGTTGGATTTTCAAAGTCACCTAACAGTAATCTCTTTGGGGTTTTTAATATAATATATTGGTTTGCTTGAAAAAAAATAAACTAATCTGTTTTAAACAACCAAGAGAAGACAAACAATCAGCTGTAATTTAAAAGCATTGAGAGCTACGTAGCCATTTTGAAGAGCAGAATAATTTTTCAGAGCTCAAAGCGATGAGCACCCAGCCTCTATCATACTTCAGGGAAACGTCAGCACCTAATTCCCTTTAGTTAAAATTGACGCAGGATGAATTTCATGTGAATCCACTCCTCTGTACAGAAGAGCATGTAAAAAGGTTTCCAGAGGATGTTTAGAGGCGTAACACAGGGCTATAATATGAAATACATGGCAATTTACCATACAACTCTAATTGTGTTATACAGCCGTTACCGACGGTGCGGCTGACACAATGTCCAATTACGAAGGGCGAAATGACACCTCCTGCAGCTTAACAGCTCCACTGTTAAATACGGTCCGTCTGTGCCTTGGGAGAGTTATTAAAATGGCAGAAATTAATGTTAAAATAATTGATTGGCATTTTCTTCAGATGCAATAATACTCCCGTAAATCTCCTTTAGATAAGAGGAACGTACCTGAGACATTAAAGGACTTTTGGTGTATGTGTAGTGAGGGTGACTCTCAATGAATAATAAATGGCTCTAGGTGACTTGTTGTTATGGCTCTGATATTGCACGATATTAACTTTTAAAGCATGCCTTCAGAACTCGGAAACTTTATGGACTCCCGTGTTTTATGATCTTGTAACCTCAAGTCCTTCATCCTGGAGACGACGGCTCTTTTGTTCCATCTCGTGATTACCAGGGAGCCGCTGGCACCGCTCCCCTCGCTGCACCTCCCTCTCCAGATCAGCTTCCCCAATCGATGTTCGCTTTACTGGACTGCAATTGAACCACTTTAGGCCATATTTCCTCAGACATAAAAAGTTATCTAGGGCTTTATCGTTCCTAAGTGATGTATGCACATTAGCTAATTAATTAATCTTGCTGAGTAGCATATTAATTTCTTTTAATTTCCTACCCTACTTGAAAGGTAGCGTTTCCCTGAAACTGGTGTGGTGGTATAGGAAAGGATTTGCAGATGGAGGCTTTCAAAGTCAGTTTTGGGGGGTGTTTGGCTCCGAGTTGTGCAGCAAAGTGCATGTGTGAGCACACACACATGCTCTTCCCTTCACAAGATAGACATGCACCCTTTCTGTCAACAATCACTTTGGTCCAAAAGGGTCTTTTAAATCAATAAGTGGCCTGGGAGCTTACCTCCTGTTTTACAAGGTGCTTAAAGCCATATGCAAAGGAGGATTGAGGTGCCTCAGAGGAGTTTCAACACCAACATGGCATCGCAGCCCCTCCGCTGAGCCCCTGCTGCTGGCTCCATGGACCCCTTTGGCAGTTGGTACAATCGAGGCTCTGGTTCTTGGCGTGTACAGAGGTACTTTGGTCCTCTCTGAAGACCAGCCCTGCTGTGAAGCTAGAAGCAAGGCTCTCCTCCAGCCAGGTCCTCCCAAAAATTCAGTCCAAGAGGCTAGCTGAGGGCACGTCCACCCATGGCTGGACATGCCTACCCGTGCCTCTGTGTTATCTTCCAAAAGTCCTCCTGGAAGGACTCCAAACCACCAGGTTAGATGACATCTGGAGCTGTGTCCCATGGACATTCCTGGGAGATGGGGAAGGACAACCCAGCCTTTGACCCCTAAAGGTGGTGGTCAAGCTGGATGGTCCCCACTGGTCTGGGGAAACAGTAAGACCAGTATCACATTTGTAATAAAGTGACAGCTATCATCCAGCTCAATTTATCAGTTCTTTCATCATAAATCCCAGCCTCCAACATGCCACTCAGAATTCAAGGACATGCTCAGAACTGTTTTCACCCCAAAAGAGCCCCTTTCTGAGCAGTTATAGGGCTCTGGTACAGCTTTACCTTTCCTTGAATCTGTCTGCACCCAGTGCGGAGGCTTTTACACCAGTCTTGTGCCTTTGTGCGTGGGACAGGGACATCCATCCAAATGTAATTATTATCCGAAGGATTACACCAGTGTAATCATTTGTACTTCTGGAAACGGGCTGGGAAAGGGTCCCAACCAGACTCCAGACAGGCTGGGAACCATTGCCTCACCCAAGGTCTGGGTGCCACCACCCAGGCGCTGCTGTGTCCCGTGAGCTTGGTCTCACCCTTAGCATGGATTTGAGGTGGTCCCCCAAGGCCTTTGATGTCAAGCGGGATCTGAGTGATGCATAATCTTCCCAGCACCCTGTCTCCTGGCAGGGTGAGCACAGATGTGCCCTAAATCAGTCATCACCAAATGCTTTCCTGTCCCTCTGCTGTGACAGCTCTTCAGAGGCAAGGCACGAGCGTGGGGCAGGTTATCCACCTCACCATCACCCTCTTCCCAGGATGTTGCTCTCCCAGAATGGCAGTAATGGCGACACCCAATTTAATTTTTGTGTGATGTTTCCATGCAATGTTCTGCCTTGGTGCTGTTCTGCCTCCCACCCAGCCCATGCTGCTCCCCAGGGCCTGACTAAGCCCCTTCGTCCTTCTCATTTCTGCTGTGCTGGAAGTGGTGACAGGGCTGACATTCCTTTACTGAGCTTCTCAGGAACTTTTTTTTCTCCTTTTTAAAAAATTTCTCAGCAGTTCCCATCAGCTGTTTATATTCAAGGTTGTCCAACTCACTGAAGTTAGCAAAGATTTTCCCCTCTCTGAGCAGGCTGGAAGAGGACAGTCCTCCCTCTCATCCTCATTGTGATGCTTTTTCATTGTCTTCAGATCAAAAATGCTCCAAAAAAGATGAGGAAAACAAGCAAACAAACAAAAGTCTAGGTATTTTCCTAAATAAGTGCCACAAATTCAGAGCTGTTTTGCTTCTGGGCTGTGCTTGATTCTGGGTTGATGGCATTTTTGCAAGGGTGGCTGAGATGCCTCTGTGATAGGGGCTGAGACAGTATTTGCATTGTGCCAGAGCCAGTGAAATGTTGTACTTGTCTTATATAAAGAAACATTAAAACTGGGGGCTAGTGGAAACCTGAAAAAAAACAGAAGTTTGTTCAAAATACTTTTTCTAATTGCATTTTCCTTTTTTCCAGACAATTTTGTTAGTGGATGGTAGAGAGGCGTGTGTGCAATTACAATATAAAAGCAACATCAACCCTACTGAAAATGTACATGCACACACATACACACACCTTCCTCTTATATATGGGGAGGGGGGTGCAGGGGGGAACACAAATCAAACCCAAACCTTTTTTTTTTTTTGCATCAAGCTGTCTGGGTTGTCAGTTAGGAAAATTAGCCCATTTATCACACCTCTCTAATTTCCCATCACTTTCCCTGAAACCTGTGGGCTTTTAAAGAAACTTCTTGATTTTTCCCTCATTATTGTGTTTCTTTTTAACTTCCTCCAGTTCTTAAGTAGGAAAGTCCCAGAGGATTTACATGGCTGTATTTAGAGAAACTTTGGAGCTTTTCTGTTTCTTGCATGAACTTACACAGAAGTAACAGGGAACATGCCCCAGCTACCGTGCTGGGGAAATAGGCGGTGAGGGACCAGCCTGTGTGTTTGTGCTGGGGAGGGGACAGGGTGAGGGTGTGCACTCAGCCCAGCCTTGATGCTTGATATCAGAGGTGTGTGGGAATGTGTTACAGGGTGTGTGTGCAATACCCTGGGTGCACATTTGCTCTGTCTGGGGTATCTGATAGTCTCAGGTCCTATACGCGTTTTTGTTAGTGTCTCTTGGTGCTCACGAGGGCTGTGTGTGTGTTGGGTTGTACACATGTGTGTGCCCTGGGTGCATCTGAACTGTCACTGTTCACATCACAGATCCCCACCCAAACCACCTGCAGCTGCACAGCCCCTTACCCTCCTGTTGCGTTCGCCTGCACACCTTCCGTCTCCTTCATTTGATGTTGCGGCTCCCCTGCAAATCCTTTAAGTTCCTAAATTTATGAAAACGGCAGAACTGCAAGCTGGAACAGCTGGGGATGCCTTGGGGACGGCACTTCCTGGCCCCCAAGATTACTGCGCTATCGCGTTGCACTTAATTGTTCCAGTGTTTAGCAAATTGCATTAATTAAAGCGGCACATCTGGCCTTTTTATCAGAGGCTGTGCAGTTCTGGTTTTGATCCTGCAGTGACAGACTCTGACAATATCAGCACCCCTGGGTAAACACTCATTACACCAGGGGAAGGCTTCCTTTATTCTGCGGGAAGCTGAAGACCAGGGCTGATGGAAGCACAGAAGCCTCATTGAGAAGCCGCCAGTAATCCCTGGAAGGGCAAACCCCCGTCATTGGGAAAGTTCAGTCCCCAGGGCTCTCGTGATAGCAACAGCCATGCTGGCTGGGCTTTCCCTCTTCCCAACTAAACCATCATCCACTCCTGGTGTAGGTTTGTGCCCGAAAAGTGACTGAACCAAATGATCAGCCAAAGGCAAAGCTCTCCTGGGGACTCGTGTTCCTGTTCGCGTGCGAGCACCCCGCAGCCTGTAGCGCAGCCCCCTTGTACAGAGCAGCTCACGACCAAATACATCATTTTATCTATCGAACCCTCCCAGCTTCCTAGAGTCATGGAAGGGAGCTGAAACTCTCCAAAAAGGATCAATACACTCTATAATACCTATCATTTTCAGCTCTGAAACTACCCATGGGTTTTAGGGCAAAAAAACCCCCAAACTTTCAACACAGGGACTTGGTCCCTCCACTCCTAAATCTCTGCATACTCTCTCCATTGTTTCATCCCAGGTGTTTTTAAGAATGCATGGCTTTAGGAACACAGGTAAAGGATGCTTTGCCCCCTACATCAGGAGCTATTCTGAAAATTATGGGCCATGAATGGAGCCTAATTACCTAATGGAGCCAATGATCTTCGCAGGTAATGAGGGTTAGGTAGTTTTCCTATAACCAGAAACTTCATCTGCTTTTTTACTTTGGCAGCATTTGTATCCCGGTGCATTGGGCATTAAAGACCTCATCAGTCAGGGAGAGGCTGAGCTTAGCAAGAGGAGGGGGAGATAGAGGGGGGAGAGAGAGAAATCAAACAGCAGGACTCAGCTCAACATACAATGTCAAAACTGACTCTTGTGTTTGACTTTTAGACAAATAAGAGACTTAAGGAGCGGACAAACTTACGTACAAACTCATATAATGCGAACAAGCATGTCCGGGTGACAATTAGATTAAAATTTTAACTGCCTAGTTAGGGTTGGGTGTATTTAGGGGCCTTTCAGAAGACAGCTTCTGAAAGCCTGCAATTTGTGTGCTAATAGAGCCAGCCCTTCTTGAAGGTCTGCAGCATGGCCTGATGCTTGGCTGAGCCCCCTGCATCCCCCAGCTCCCCTCTAACAGGAGAGGAATGACCCCGAGTGCTATTTGCGATGGCCTAGAAATTGTAGATAATGACACGGTGCCTCGGACAATTACTCCACCCATCTAATCCCACACTACCAGGGCAGTTCTTCCTTTGGAGTGATTGCCTGCCTGCCTCATGGGGTTTTTTTTAGGGGGGGTAAGGTGTGAGGGGGCTGCCAGCAGCCAGGTTGGTCTCTGTTTTGCCTGAGGAATTGGGGAGTCAAAGCACCAACTCATGGCAGACGCTTGGGTTCTAGTTTAGGAGTGCATCACTTCAACAGTGCAGCGATGCTTTTCATCCCTATTCTTAAAATAATGGGCAGTAAATGGAGCCATAATTCCTACTGGAGCCAGCCTGAGCTGTGCCCCTCCTCACTCCCAGTTTCTCTGCTGAGATCCTGAAATGTCAGCCTGAGCCTCTCTCCTCCAGGAAGCCCTTGGTTTGAGCTCAGCTTGTAGGATCGGAATGCTGGCTGGCACCTCAGCATCCCTGCCAAATCCGGGTGAGGTTAGCTGAGGGGTCCCACAGCAATGGATGCAGAGCAGGTTGTTTCCTCACTAATTAACCCTGCCTTTAGCACTGCCCTCCAACGAGCCTGGTCCCAGCTCAGGGCAGATCCAGCCAACAACCTCAGTGAGGGGCAGCGGAAGAGGCAGGCACTCAGCCTGGCCCCCATCCCTGCCCCACACGAGTTTGTCTCAATATTTCGTCTCTCAACCCACCCTGTGCACACCAGCAGTTTATTTTTTAATCACCTGGGGTCGGATGCTCAGCTCACACAGAGTGACGGGTGCAGAGTGACGGGTTCTCGCTGCCTTCAGCAGCCCCTGATTCCCTCCCCTGCCAGTAAGCCCTTGGCTGAACAACCAAGAGACGGGGAGGAGGGAAGGGTAAACTTAAACACAAGAGCCTAAGAAAGAGTCCACTTGTAAATTCAGCCTCAGCCAAGCTCCCATTAGAGGCGCAGGCACAGAGATGGTTGCACAAGGCTGTAGCAGATTTGCAGTTGTATGGGATAAGTGTTTGCTTCCCTCTCTGGATAATTACTGTTACCGATATCATTGCGGTGCTCCACTTGGCACATCCGTTCACTTGGCAGCTCTTGGCTGAGGCGTTGGGCTTTCCAGGCTTTAGAAAGCTTTGCAACACTTCTCCTCCAGCACACGCTCTGCAGCTAAACGAGTAATTATCTGGGAGCTTTAATCAACCTTCATTCGAGCTGAATTTGCCACTAAATTTGTAGCAAACTCTGAAGACCCTCTGAAGCGTGAATGCACGCTGGCATTCTGTACGGGGAAGGTCTTCAATTGCCTTGTTGGTCTGAACAGAAACTTTCTGTCTCCTGCAACTGCTCTCGTCTTGCAGTACTGAAATAAATGGGTGCTTGGGAGCGCGGTGCAGGAGTCCTGGCAGAGCTGTGTCAGGAAACAGCTCAACATCTGCCCCAGTCTGGGACGTTTTATTTATGTTCCCCTTGGCAAAAGAAAAGAATCTGCGATCAGGAGGTGAAAAAAAAAAAAAAAA
>VZTO01011734.1:101413-113016 GCA_013400615.1 Syrrhaptes paradoxus
AAAAAAAAAAAAAAAAAGGTGTTTCCTAAAAAAAAAAACAGCCAAGGAGTTGGACTCCTATCTACAGACATAATAAAAAAAGGCAGAGTTGCAGAAGAAATTAGAAATGTGCCAAAATTTGCCAGGCCTGTGTGGGGATAACCTCCCTTCATGGCGTGGCAAGTCTGCCTACTGCCCTTACAGGAGACTTCTGCTTTCATCAGCCCTGCTGCTCACCCCCGACTGTGACACCCCCCGACTACTGTCACAGGGTGCTGGAGGGCAGTTTGTCACCTGGAGACAGGACACTTTCCCGTGGGGACCCTGGGCACATCCACAGAGGGCAGAGAGAGCCTGGAGCCCTGCAGCTGAGCTGGTCACACCTCAGGCAGCTGCTGGTGCAGGAGGAGGTGGGCTGAGGACAGGGTCGGTGGTGTCCCTGCCTCTGTCATCCCTCTGTACAACATTATTCAAAACCAGAAGCTGCAGAAGTAAACATTTCTGCTGTCTCACCAAGTGTGCAGAGACATTTCCTGGTGCAACATCAGGAGCAGAAGTTTTGCTCACATGAATAGTTCCTTCTGAAAACGCTGGCTTATGTCCCTCATTAAGTTTTAATTTCATTTTCCTCTCTCTCGTCAGCATGGATTCATTCACTAGCTGGTGCAACACGGGCAGGTGAGCATCTCTGTGCCCCACACCTCCAGAGAGAAAGGAGGGAGCGGCAGAAAGCGGGTCCGTTCTGTCCAGCCCCGAGTCCAGAGCATGCATTTCCAAACCAGAGTCTCTGCTGCACACTTGCCCAATTTCCAAGACGTGCTTGGGGCTGATCCTCGGTGGATAGACGAACTCGCAGGCTGCACTCCCCAGCCCACATTCATCTGGCGGCAGAGCACACATCCAGACACTTACAGCACCTGATGTGACCCTGGCAGAACAAGGGGCATAAAATATCCAGTTACTTCAACTTTTAACCTCATAGTACATAGCTGATTGTAATTTCACTTCCAGAATTATGAACATTGTTTGCAGGCAACAGAATCCATCAGCTCACTTGATGGCTTGTTCCGATGGTTAATTTTCCTCATCCTTAAAAATTTATGCCTTATTTCTCATTTGAATAGCTCTAATTTTAATTAGAAGGCATTGGCTCTTGTTACTAAATTAAACAGTCCTTGGGTATTAAGTGTCTCAGCTTTGATCTGGTACATATTGCGCTGCACTTCCTTTGCTAAAGTAAACATGGAGCTTTTTGAATCTCTCTCAGTCAGGTACCTGAGGTATTCAGCGATTTCTCTATCCACTGTCAGATCAATAGACCACCAACAGAAAGAGCAGCACATGGAGGGGCAGAGGCACGGCTAGATCAGTAAACGGACAGAGATGGATCCAACAGTAGAGAGACAAACAAAGGGAGCAACAGATAAATCAATAAATCAAAAAAATCCCCCCCTTCCCCCCCGCTGGGTTGTAATGAGTCCTTCACATTAACCAACAGCTTTTCCTACCTGAAAATGGTGAGATGGTTTATATAATCCATCACTCTGTTGATAAAGCCATTTTCCTTCTTAATTTCTCCTGGAAGTCATGTCCACTCAGTGAACACACCCCAAGCAGCCTCCCTTTCCCCTCCCCAGATCCCTGGCACCATTGCTACTATATTTAGCAGCCACTTCTTCCCATCACTTGCCAGAAAGCGCTCTATATCCAACACATTCAACTTTGCATCACCAGCTTGCCAACTGGCAGGAGCAAAAGCAACTTTTTTTTTTTTCCTTCTTTTTTTTTTTTTTTTTTTTTTTNAGTCAACTCTGGCCCCGGGCCAGTCAGTGTCTTCATTTATTGTAATGAATTTGTGTCATTAATATGTTGGCTATGCACAGCAATTGCAAAGTAGTACATTAGTACAAAAGCTATTGCTCTGGATGCCAGCGTTTTATTGCCACAGCTGATTTACAGCCTGATAAGCAACTTTGCCGTTGTCCTTGAGGATGGGAAAAGGACAGGTAGGGTGGCAGAAGCGAGGCTTTGTGGCGGCCGAGGGAAAGTGTGAGGTTTCCCAGGCCTCGCACAGCTGGGGGTGGACTTGACGATTTCATCTTTTCTCTTGAAAACGTCTTCGCCTTAGTGTGAGCGCTCAGCGATCCCAGAGAAACGCGGCAGACAAAGCCCGTGTGAAAATCTCAGGCACTTGGAAAGGAGATTAAATGCCATCACAATACTGTAGGTTCGGGAGCTTCTGTGTGACTAGCTCATAATAGAGCCATGTCATCACGTTATTGCAAAGATACGATAAAGACAGGCATTAGATGGTGTTAACATTTAACAGCCATAACTTAACTTTCAAAAGACTTTACAGGGCAAGTCAGAGGGAATTGTTTCTTTCTGTGCATTTAATCCTGGGCTCACATGCTATAGAGCAAGGCTATTTGCAGAAAAGATAGAGTGCTAAGCAGACAGACCGCCAGACCTGTCTGTCTGTCAGCTCCGGAGGGTAATCCCTTGAAATGCAGCCTTAAAAAAAAAGAAGTATTTAAAAGGAAAGCTTGAAACAGGACCAGCACTGACAACATATTTGACTGTCAAACACCAAGCAACCCCCTCCTGGGACTGATCCTGTGCCCAAAGGAGTCAGTCCTGAGCTCCTGTGTGTGATGCTCCTGGGAGTTTGGTGGAGTGGGGGCAAAGGGTGAGACCCACGAAGAGACTTGGGCAAAGTCAGAGCATCAACCTTAGGCACCAGCATCCCGTGCCTGTGGGCTGGGAGGGGTCCAGCCAAGATGCTCCATATCCAGCAATCCCCCCCACCCTGCTTGGGTCATCCCAGCACAGAGACACCCAGATGGAGTCTGAATCTGGAGAGTGAACTGTTGGTCAGACGTTCTCCGTGGAAATATTTTCCCTGGGGTACTCGCTGCTGCAGGGTACTGCCGAAAGCACTGCCCGACAAACTCAGACAGCCCCTTTATAGCAGTGACTCGAGCACCCAGCGTGATAAAAGAGGGACGACTCAGAAGACGAACTCTTTGGAAAGGGTGCTGGGTCCGCTCGCTTTGGACCACGAGTCAAAATGTCACTCCTAGGGAGGAAGGAGGAAAATTCCCAGTGGATGGAGCAGGGGAGGGAGGACGTTACTACTGTAACCGCCCGGTCCTGCCTCTCCTGCTCCGGAGCAGCTGCTGCAGGGCAGGGCTGGGATGAGCCATCGATCCAGGGAGCCCCGTGCTCTCCCATCTGGCCACCTGGAAGGAGGGAGGGACGATCCCCCCGTATTTCACAAACCCTGAGAAAATGGAGTGGGCAGTCCAGGGACCTCCAGACTGTCACTCCCCATCTTAATTAGGACTGTCAGCTTCCCTTGCACTTTAGGTAATTAATTATGTTGCTTCATAGCTGCATTTCTAGTTGACACCAGTGCTTGCTGATGGGACGGGGTATCGATTTCGCCAGCCCCCCACCCACCTTTCTGTTTGTTTGTGCTCGCAGGCAAGGCTGACACAACAGGAAGGGTTCGGTGAGTGCTCAGGAAAATAATCAGCAGCGTTATCTGAGAGCCATATCAGATAGATTTGGGCCAGAAATGGACTCAGCTGCCGAAAACCTATTAGCAGCATCTCCGATTTCCTGTGTAGCAGCAGGTTAGGGGGCAAGCACTTTAACATCGCCCACAGCTTGTGGTTAATTACTGTTTGGAGGGTTACCGGCTGCAGTTATGCTTGACAAAATGCCCCTAAAGACAAAAATGAAACGCTTGCCGATTTTTTGGATGGATGCCATCTGGTCCCCCTACCCTTCCTCTCCCACCGGGTGCCAAAAAAACTGCAAAGACAGAGCGGAGCTGGTATGTTGAGGAGTTTTAGTGCTTCATGCGAGCAGCGGTGCCCCGGAGCAGCCGTGCTAAAGGGGACTCAGATCCCGCGGTGCAGCGGAGCCGTTAAAGCCGGGACCGGTTACATGACATCACTCGACCTGGCTGTTGCACACGTCCTTGTTCTCTCCGGGACAGCCACTGGCACAGCACACATAGATCTACCCGCTGAGAGAAATTCCGAGTCGATGCAGCAGGAAGCAGGGCTTTTCTAGCCCTGAATATTTTCCCCTCTTAAGCGCTGCAGGGCAAGGTCCTCCCTGGACTGGTCTATACTGGCAGCAAGCATGCACCAGCGTGTGCAGGGAGCAGGGTGTGAGCTAGTGGGGACCACGAGGTGTGACATGGGCTGTGCAGGGAGGGACATGGCTGGAGGGGGATATGAGCAGTACATGAAGTTCAGTAGCTGTTTGCTGCTTCCTCTGATAATAAAATCCACAGGGAACATTAAATAACATGATCCAGTGCTGGGTTCTGAGCAGAAGCAGGGGAAAAAGCAACAGGGAAGAAGGAAGGTGGTAGAAAGCAAGAGGAAGAAATGGGAAGGGATCTGTTGCCTCTCTGTGTTCCCATTCCTTCTGGGCCACTGCAGGAGAGGTGAGGTTTCGGGATGCCCAAGGGCAGGAGGGATGATTTCGGTGAGGGTGGCAAGACAGATTTCTGTGCATCCATCCCTGAGACCCTGCTCGGGTCTGGGATGTTGGGACCCTGGGATCTGTGTCGTGGCTGAGAAAGTCTAGAAAGCTCCAGCAGGGTCATGTGTAAGGAGAAGCTGGAAATGGATGTAAAGGAGGGGAGGCAGCCCCAGTGTCTGGCCCCCAGCCCACCTCTGCAGCCCCAGCTAAGGGGACAGGTAATGGGCTGAGGGCCATGACCTGGGCTGGGCATCCGCTGCCGACCTCTCCCAGGGGTTGTGACCCGAAGGCTGAGAGTGACTAACGTGGAGATTTATGCCTTGTTAATAACAGAATTGGGCAATCAGTGTAATGAAAGCCATGCTCTGCATTAATGAGCGGTGCGGGCAGTGGGGTCCGAGCCTTGCCTTCTCCCAGGGTGGGCAAAGGGATGATGTCTGGCTCAGGGGTGATGTCTGGCTCCATTCAGTCATTTCCCCCAGAAACTGGGACCATGCCCGGGCCAGGGCACACGGCAGTACAGGAATGGTGAGATGTTCCTGCTCCAGTGGGTCTGCATCCCTCAGATGCTGAGTATTGCCTCATGGCATGAAGAATGCCAAAATTTTTTCCTCTTGAGTACAGGTTTCAGGTTGAAATCACTGCTAGGTCCAGCCTAGATATTTTGGATTATTTATCCTCCTTAAATTCTAGGTTTCTTTTCATCCAAGATGAGGAATAAGAAGGCATGAAGAGAGTGGAGGCATGCCTACACCTTCCCTGGCCCTCCAAACTGCTGTTTCCCTACATATTCAGAAAGGTCTTTGCATGAAAAGCCATCCAGGAGAAAGACACTAAAGTGTCTCAAATTTTTCCTGGTCACTGACTGTCACATGCAACGAATTTGGAATTCTGACATCGTGACTCAGACACAGCTAAAATTAAACCGTGGCTCTGCAAGTCACTTGGTTTTTGCTTCAGAGGGATGATTATGACTTATGCAAAGATGTCATGTTGTAGCCTATTATAGCCCAGATACACAACTCCTATAGCTATTGAAAATCAGCTGTGCAGCCCCAGCTCTCACTGCAATATGACCTTACTATAGTAAGGATGCCAGCTCCATCAGCATCCAGCAGGACCCTGGGCCTGGAGAGTGGAATTTAAAATGTGAGGACAAGTGCACATGCTTTGAAAAAGTTAAATTTAAAAATTATTTATTTTTGTATTTTTTTTCAAAAAGGGTGTCTACTATAAACTGTTAGGGAGATGACAGAACAGAATCGGCTGAACTGCTAGGCACTGCTGAGAATCTGTCACCGATTCTTGACAAACATCTTCCAGAAGAAATAAAAAGAAGGCGTCCATACGTTAACTTTTTGTGGGGAAAGGGATGTTGGGGAGGCAGCGGGGTCAACATTGCTGCTGCCGTGAGCCTCGCCACGTCTGCCCCTGGTTCTCCTGCCTGCACAGGGCACTGCGGACACTTTGTTGGGTTGTTTTTATCCAGTTAGCTGTCAGGGGGGAAACGGGAAGAAAAAGCGTGCTGGGAGCTTTGTGTCTGAAGCTCTGCGATGGAGCAATGAGGAGGGAAACTCCCAGTTTGTGGCAGGTTCTCCCCAACAGAAAGAGGAGGTGGAGGATGGCGATGGGCAGCTGCCAGCCTGTCACAGGGAAATGAAGATCTCCAAACAGCCCTGCAGATCTGTAAAACAGCAGCGGTTAACTCGTGCCAGGGGACCTGGGTGAGGTTAATCTGTTGCCATTAAGGATTTAGCCATCCGAAGCACAGCATGCCCGGGGAGATGTGCCTGCGTGGGGAAGAGGAGTCCCCTCCGCACCCTGCACTCCCCATCGCCTGCGCACCCCTCGCTGCTGAAACAGGAAACATCCCATCAGCGCTCCAGTATTTATTTCTCTTTAACCTCCCACCCCTGCCAACCACCCCTCCGCTGGAGGTGCAATTAAGCCGGGTTCCCGTGGGAGCTGGGGGAGAGGGGAAGGAGAGGGGCACTGGAAGCAGAAAGCTTCACCCCTGGTGTCATTAGTATAAATTGTGTTTGTGCAAGTTATATTTTACGGCAGGCGTGTCAATTAGTGTGTGAAATTTAATAACCCAATTGAGCTTCCCTCGCTCAAAGCTAAATTGAAATCTGTTGCCTGTTTGGGAGAGGGAAGGGGCTGTCATGGATGGGAGGCTGAACTGGTGGGTAGGGGTGGTTTTCATGTTGATTAAAAAAGAATGGGAAAGGTTTTGTCATCCTTGGCCAGGCAATAAACACCAGCTTTGATTGGAGATAGTAGCTGATTTGATTTTTTAAAAGTTTTTTTTTAAAGGTGGTGACTTTTTGTTGTAAGAGAATGCTTGAGTGTTCCAGAAGCTGAAGACTGGAGGCAAACAGCAAAATTATGAGATTTGTGAAAACTAATCTTAGATTTTTACCCTCACTCTTGTAAAGTTTGGTGGTTTTTTGAAAAACCCCAGTCCTAGAATCAGAGCATTGATCCCCTCTCACCATCAAGGAATGGCCCGAGAATCACAGCTTTCCATTTTCCATCCCTGGAGACGGGAAGGAGAAGATCTAAAACATGAGACAAATGTAGAGTCTTAGAAACCAGGCAACAAATAACAACAGTTCAGTGTGAGTTGCACTAAAGGCAGTAAACCTTCCAGGTCTGTATTTAATCACTTTCTCCTTTTGAGTCTGCTGGGGTTGTCCATGCCCATGTGGGAACAGCAACACCCTTCCTGCAATATATAAACTGTAATCACACCCGATCCCATTGTTCTAAGCTGCAGTTTACCCAGATTCTCTGTTTTTTTGAGGCGGGGTGGTGCAAGCTGCCTCCTGCCTTCCCAAGACCTTGGAGGTACCCTGGAAGCCTTTAAAGAAACGTGGTGAGGAATACAGTTCCTAAAGGTCTGCTACAGCCACCGCCAGCCAAGCTTTTCCCAGTCTGCTGGAAACAGGGCGGTCGTGCAGCCGCAGTGGGTGAGCGCCTGGGGCAGGCTACTGAGCACTTTGTCACCTGTGGTTTAGGGGTGTTCAGCTGCCCATGCAAAGCAGAGCAGATCGAAAGGAGATGCAAGAGCCCGGGGAGAGGAAGGGTGAGAGAGGGCAGAGTTCACACCAGCCAGGTTAACACCCAAATCCAGGACAGTCACACCAACTGTTATCCAGAGCTGCCAGTTTCCAGGACACTGAGTGGACAGGAGAGATGGCAGCTTGGACCACTTGCTGTTGAGGTCTGGTTTACATGCTCCCTGTTTATGGAGAGACAGAGAGACTGGATCTTCTGGGCAAGGTCTGAAGCATCCACTGCTGTCCTGACCAAAGGGCTGTGACAGGTCCTAATGGGAGCTTAGGCTTCTAGAGATGCTTTGTGCATCATTTTGGTGATATCAGTCTATGCTCAGGGATAGCAAATCTCCAGCCCCAGTGCTAGAGGTAGCAGCGTCGTTTTGTATAGCTCACTGCTCTCCCCTCTTCTGCCCCACCACATCACTCCTGCCACACATAACGGGTGGGCTGCTGCACTCCTCTCCATATCCCAGAGGACAACATCTAGCTGTCACACAGCCCCTCTCCAGTCCCATGCCCAGACTCTTTTTCTGACTCTCTTCCCTCCTCACTGGCAGATCCTCTCCAGCCAGGCTCCACTGTGAGCCTCTCCTGGGCTGCGGGTCCCAAAGCTCCCTAAAGAGACCCATTATCAGGAGACAGATGTCTAGGACTGCTTGGCTTTCCTGGAGGAAAGCAACACAAAGGATGACTTTGTGGTAGTATCTTTTCACTAAGCCCCTCTGAAAATACAGGCGGTGAGCTGGAAGCAGCAAAGAAATATTTATGAAATTGCTTTCATGGACACTGCACATGTGGTGAGATGTTTATAAATCAGGTCAGGCCATTTCCTGAAATATATGTGCAATGTTCTGGGTATTTAATGAAATAAAGATGTAATTAGCTTTTTAATGCTTTGGAAAACAGCATCACCTTGGTTTGAGGGGAACTCTGAAATAAGATTGAGTTACTGTGCTGAGCAACCCTCTGCAAAGATACCATCTAAGGAGGGAACCTGACCCTGCCAGGATTTCCTCTGTAGTGTGTTTGCATTGTATCGGCATCTAATCTGGAGCACATATCTACACCTCTCTGTGTCCCATTCAGAGCAGAAAAAAGAGCGAGCTGAGTAGCTTCATTGAATGCTAAAAAAAAAAGAAATTTGTTACAGGAAGGAAATTTTAAGGTTATAATCTCCATGGTCCAGAGAACATTTTTAAAGCATCTGAAATGTTAGAGGTCTCCCGTGTCCTCCAAAAACCTTAAGAAGAAAGATAAAATACTGCCTAGCAAAGGCCTTTAGGAATGTTTGCAATGGGAGAAAAGATTAAATGTAAGATTTGGGATGCTAATGACCCGTACACGTTTTTCAGTGAACAGCAAAATACCACGAAAGAATTCAGTCTCCTTCATGTACTCAGCCACTAGCAATGCCCGAGGTATCCCGAGATACCAAATCCACTCTGGGTCCTCTTAACTGCCCAGCTACTTATCCCCAGCTCCTTATCTTTTGACCAGCAAGGCTTGATTTTCAGAGGAAGGGGATTGAATACTCAACAGGATACTGTCAAGGCTGGTGAGAATTTCAGGGGAGATGCAGAAGAGATGCCCATGTCCTGAGGTCACGTCCCCAGCTATGTGCTGAAGGCAGAGCTATAAACAATACAAATGTCTTTGAAGACATCCAAAATTAGCAAAAGTGTCGAGCAGCACAGCCATTAGAGCAATTAGCTCGTTGCATTGTCCACTTCCCAAACCTGGGCTAAAAATGGCCTTCTACCCTTCCAGCAAATAAAGCTAAAATTAAACAGCTGTAAACCAGGAATATGAAACGTAAGGAAAGACAGTTTGGTTTTTGTGGGTGTGGGAAGAGAAGGTCTTTAAAATCTCCATTGGAAATCCTTAGGCTTGACGCTACTCCAAGCCTGCAAGGCAGACTGCTGCCCCGAGATCCAAACAGGACCTGGACCAGTTATGACACTGCTAGCTGGGCAGGTCTCATCTCCATTAAGGAATCAGAATTTTCCTTTTAGAGAGCCTTCAGGCCCCTGACTGGAGAAATATATGGGAAGAGCACTGTGGGAATAAAGCCGTCTGCTATGCAGAGAAATATGTCGACAAAAGATATTGCTTTTAAAAGAAACATTAGGTTCTTTTTCAAGAGAGGAGGAAACCTGAAAATTTTTCAGGGGTGGAAAAAAAAAAAAGTCTTCATTTTGTAATATTTGAAAATAACTCCCAGGAGTCAAGGCAAATGACAATAAAAATGAGAAATGTTGAAAATTAAGAGGAGCGGGGAAGGCTGCACGGGACTCTCAGTGCCTGGGTGTAAGGGAGGGAGAGGTCGGCATGCAGCCTGGTCAGAGATGCTGCAATTACTCGTTGGAAAATGAGAGGGCTTGTTGAATTCGTAGGGGGTTTCACTGAGAGTTCTCCAGTTTGGAGAGACACTGAACTTCCCCTGAACCCCTGCCCCAAGGTGAAACTCTTTCTCTTGCACCTGCAAAGCACAAGCTTCTGAGAAACGCCGTCTCCTTCTTCCCTTCTCCTCTCCATCCCTCTCAATATCGCTGTTCTCAAGTCGCCTGATGTGCCGTTTATGACAGAAATAACCTGCCTTGGCACTGGCACTTGCATTTCACTTAAGGTTCATCGCGTTATTAATGACAAGATCAATATTGCCGAAGCCGCAATAAGAGCTCTTACCATTCATCCTCCTCCCGCCCCTTTCCCAGGCACCACGCTTTCCAATACTCCATCTCTTTTCAAGGGTATTCTCCTCAGTACTGGAAGGAGATTCACCCACTGCCAGGGACGGTTTATTCAATCCCTGACAGCTGCCCTGACATATTTCTCCCGAGCCTTGAAACCTGACTGATAAGGCTCAGGAGTGGAATAACCCGCAGACTCCGTCTAATCACAGCGACTGCCGTGGCCTTGCTGAACTCTCCCGCTACAATTAGGTAATCACGCTGGCAGACAAGCCTGATTCATATCGTTTTACCATCAGTAAAGTGATATCTATCACCCCTACGACAGACCCGTTATTGCCACAAACCACTTCAGCCTACCCAGTTAAAAACCCCTTGTAAAAGCAAAAAAAGGGACTTGGACATATTTTATGGCAAATTAACTTTTAACATATTCTTTCCCTCTTTATATTAAGATCACATTCGCAGCTGACACTTGCAATAATATCTATGCTCCTCACCAGCCACAAGAGTGGTTCTGGGCGAGGGCTGGCAGCACCGCCAAGGCATTGGAAGGGATTTGGGATGATCTGGAGAGGTGAATTGCCCTCTCCTGGGGCTCATCTCTCTCTGCTGACCCTGGAGGAAGCCTAGGCTAGGTGAGATTAGCTACATGGGATGAACCCTACTCCAGGGACAGGTCTCTGCCCCAAGGAAGCTCAGACAAATGCACCCAAACTCAGACTGATGCTCTCTCTGGCCCATTGGTACTGAACTGGTCCTACTGGACCCCCAATGCAAGCCAATGAAGACAAAAAGGAAACCTCATCAATTCAAATGAGCTTTGGACCAGCCTTGCAGAGCACCCTGGAAATAAAACCATGTTCCTCCAGTCTTACCCAGTGCAGGCTCTCAGCCAGCCCAGGGGAGAACGAGGGGTTCACTGTGACCTCCAGCCTTCAGTAAGTTCTCCTCTGCTGCCTACCCAACAGGTCCATTTTGGTTCAGTTGCTATTCTGGAAGTGTGGACTGGTCCTGCAGACATTTGGCCAACTGCTGGGTTTAAGGGACCTGGAGCATTTCAGTGGACACCATAGACCTCAGTGCTGAGCCTCTTATTTGAAGGCAGAGAAGGCTCCACTTTGGTGCTGCATTTCAGTTATTTTCCCTGAAGGAAATGTCTCACAAGTGCAGGACAATGGGAAATTGCATCTTTAGCATCCAGGGCCATGCATATCTTTATTAAATTTTCTTTCGGCTTTGATTTTTTTCTATTAATCCATTTCTTCTCAACCTGTACCTTAACAAAGCCAAAGGCTGAGGTAACAAAGTGCAGCCAAGCCATTCCAGAAAAAGACCTTCACTACAGAACATGAACTTCCCATTACAG
>VZTO01011735.1:0-15798 GCA_013400615.1 Syrrhaptes paradoxus
TCTGTGATTCTGTGATGATCCAGGTTCCGCTACAAATGTTCAGGTGTCTGCCTCTATTAAATCATTAAAATCAAAGCAGCTGTCTTCTCTGTTACCTAAGTTGCTTTCTGTTGTCTGTCTTTTCTACTGAGTCATCTTCAGCTTCGTTTTTTTGCGGTGCTTGTTCTCCGCTTCAAACATAAATTAGTCAATATTATGCATACTTTACATTGTTACAATTTTTCCCTATATTTATTATTTTTTGGTTAGAGATCGAGAAGAGAGGTTGGCAGCTCTTACTGCAGCACAACAAGAAGCCATGGAAGAACTACAGAAGAAGATTCAACTGAAGGTATAAAAGGATATTTTAGTTAAAAAATACATCAACAATATAGATTTTCTGCAAAATCATTTTCTGTGTGTATGTTTTATTTAGTGAAGATGTTAACAGTGCGCTGTACAGTGTCCTGAATTACATAACTTTACAAGAGATTTTTATTTAGACTTTTGCATTAAGAAGAGGACCTTGCTGTTGAACACATACTGTGCAGTTTGGAAAGAACAGGATGGAGCTCTATGGAATACATTAAATTCAAAGCTTTGAACATGAGAACAAGTAAACATGTACTTTCCAAGAGAAGTCAGAGTAATTTTGAATTAAATCATGAGGAAAATCAATATGTAAAAGCTCTACACTGTTCAGTGAAGACAGTTCACCAAACAGTCACACCAGGTGCTATCTGAAGGTATTGAAATTGATGCTATCGAGTGTGGCATACTATTTCCAGTTATTTAAAGAAATAGGCATAAGGATTGAGCCCCTTGTAGTTCACCTGTTCATCTGAATTGACTGTCCAGTGGAGAACCAAGTTATCAGAAGTTTTGAAGAGGTAGCCAGTATTTTTAAAGAAATGTAAAGACTTGTAAAATGACAAATTATATTTTTAAGTTTCTGAGGTGGAATTATGTATTAAAGTATCAATTAATAACTTATGTTATTAATTGTTCCATTCTCCTGAGGGTTAGGTTTGAAAACCCTCTAGAAGTATCCAGTGAACTCTGCCTCCTACTGCAGATAAATAACAATTAATTTACTGTACTTTAATTTGTAATTTATGGTTTCATATCTGTCAGTGGAAACAGCGCTACATGTTACATATTTGTAGTACTGAAAGTTGAGCTTGTATTCTGTACTAGAGTGTTTCATTAAGAACAAAACCAAAACTGAGGTGTTAAATGTAACTAAAAGATTTACAGAAGGATTTGCATCAGATTATTAATTGATAATCATCTATGAAACAAAAGAGTGCTGATTGATTTTTAAATCGTAGCATAATGTTGTCTATGATGTGACAACTTTTAAGGCCTTTCAGAAATAAAAAAGTTTCAATTTTACAGAAGTTCACACTAACTGTACGATATTTGGTAATTCCTGATGTATCTTTGCACAGTTTAATTCCATTTGTGGTACTTCAGTGTGTTTTTTCTTTGTTGCTTTGATTATTTTCCACTCAGCATGATGAAAGTATTAGAAGGCACATGGAACAAATTGAACAAAGAAAAGAGAAAGCAGCTGAATTAAGTAGTGGAAGACATGCTAACACTGATTATGCACCAAAACTTACACCATATGAACGAAAAAAACAGTGCTCATTATGCAATGTAATGGTAAGTTGGATAAAGAGAATACTGTCAGAATTGCAAGGCCATCCTAAACTTGAAGCTAGAAATTATGCTTCCTAAACAAGCAAGAATACTGTACATTTTCTGTGTCCCCGCTCTGCTCTTGTAAAGTGCAACTTATTTTGGATTCTCCTGTCCCATTTAGGGAATGTTTCAAAGGACTGTAGAGTTTGTAGGTAGAATGGAGAGCATGGACAGTACTCAGTTGTCAGCTGGCTCTTCTAGGAAATCAAGAATTAGGGAGCATCAAATGAAGGTAAAAGCTAGATGTAAAGCAAAGTAAACAGTGTGATTCTTTACATAGCAGGTAGTTGAGCTGTGAATGCCCTTTTTATAAGATCCTGTAGATATTTAAGGTGAGTTCAGGGGATGATTGGACAAGTTTAATTGGATTGAAATTCACTGGAGGTTACTAGATACAGGAAACCACATCAGGCTCAAGAAGTTCTTGAACTGGGTTTGATTGGAGGCTTGAAAGTGCTGAAGAGGAGAATCAATGTTTGCTTTGTCTCTTCTTTTATTTTCCTTAGTTATTTTACTTTTTGGTCACTGTTGGAAGCCAAGTACTTTGCTGGGCAGATCTCTGATCTCAACATGATACTTCTTCTTGTGTCCACCCTTCCGTATGTCCCAGCAGTGGTGAAGACAAGGAATCCATACAGTAGGAAGCAGGGAGATCTGTTCTTGTTGATAAATAGTTGTACTGCTTTGCAAAGACTATGCATTACTGAATAAAGACTTATGTCTTACTAAGTGTTATTTCTCTTTAATTGCTGAATTAAACAAGATTGCATGGGATCACTTCAGGCAGTGCTGGAGCAGAAACTCAGCTTCAGCGGATTGGAGTCTTGTATATTCACTGATAAAGCATTTCAGAATGAGAATCCAATACATGAACTTAGATTGAAGTCAAAATGAGATGAGAAGCCAAGACTTTTCAATCTGTTGTTATACTGCTGGCTAGTAAATCATTATGTAATATAATCTTAAGTCCTGCATAAAAGTTATTTATGTAGATTAGGTAGAGGAATGAAGTACTGTACTTGAAATTCTGAACATACTCCTCACAAATTGGCATATATTGTATTTAAAATATTGTTATTTATAGATTACAGAATTATCAAGGAAACAATTATTATTGTCATTGTCATTACAGATTTCATCAGAAGTTTACCTTTTTAGCCACATTAAAGGGAAAAAACACCAACAAGCTGTGAGAGAAAACAGCAGTATACAAGGACGAGAGCTTTCAGATGAAGAAGTGGTAAGTTTTGTAGTATTTTTTCTCTGTTGCTTCTAGTTTTAAATGCCATTCAGCTGAGTAGCCTAAGAAAGTCTTGAAAGTCTTGAAAAATCTTATAAAGGAATTGAACAAGAATATTCATGGTAGCATGGGAATAATAGTGCCTTTTTGAATATAAACTACCTATGAAGAGGAACAAAAGAAGCAGTGGATTCAAATACTTCAGGCAATTGCCATTTGAAATAGATTGTGTATAAAATAGGACTAATTGCTTTTCTATTAATCTAAAGGCATTTTTCTTCTCACTACATTTATCTTTTAATCATAAAAATCCGATGTGTTGCAGGTGTCTGCATTTTGCCTTACTTTTTTTTTGTTCCTTCCTGTTGCTTAAAATATCTTAGTCCTTTTTAACGTTATCAGATGTGCTATCCTATGCATCAAGGTCAGTAATACTGAAAGTTGTAGTGATAAATGNCCTTTTCTGTGAGACAAACTATAACAGTCAGACTTTGAGTTCTGTCTTATCCAAAAAAATTGTGAATGCCCCTGTGTTATACCTGTCAGATGTTAGGTAGAAATACTGTACAAGCCAATTCTCCAGAGCTGATTCAGATTTAACTTCATTGTGTTTGGAAATCTGTTTCTAGCCAACCTGATTCAAATGATACAGCTCCATACTTCTAATTTTTGGCTGTCTCCTTTCCTTCACAGTTCTTGTTAGTATTTTTATTTCTTGAAATCTTCTAATTGTTTACAACTCTTTACATCCAGTAGCATCATGTTTTCTTTTCCTTTTTAAAATGTTTTGGAGAGTTAAGTCTCTGAGGTTCTGAAATCACAGAGGTAGTTATCACTGGAAAAACAGAAAAAGAAAATTTGAGAGATACAGTAGTCTGGAGGAATAAAGTTTTGCTAAGTTGCAGTTTGCCTACCCGTTCCTAACTGTACGGAAAGTATATAAACTATCCTTGCAGTTTCTTTTTTCCTCTTTTACAGTGATAAATGGGAGTTGTGTGGTTTTGGATTTGGTTTTCGATGCCAGGTTCATCTAATCGGATATATGGGAGAAGGCTTCACGCTGCATCCATTTTCCTAGAAATACAAGCTGTGAGATGTCCTACAATCTTTCATGTTGGTACAGGCACCAAAGTGTGGGCAATCTATAATACTGAAATTTCCTTGTATCTGTCTAGCTTTTGCTTGTGTCTGAGTAGCCTCTGGTAGTTGAACTATGATTCTTGCTGGGCTACTGTCTCAGATGAATATAGAAGAAAACTGAACTAGATTTTCTTCTGACTGTTACATGCTCTTCACAACATCTAGTTTGATAGCTTAACAATTCCAGCTTCCGGAAAAGAGGATCACCTTTTAACAGCTCCATTTCTGCCCAGTTGGTGAAAAAGAAGTTCCACTAGAGGGCACAGATATCTTGATTTTCGTGGTGTCCAACATCATATGCTTAAATCCAGTGCTTTTCCGCAAAATATTTTTATGAGAACTTAAGGTTAAATGTATGGGATTTCTTAAATGCGTACTTAGTTCAGGAGCAAAAGAAGGGAACAGTTTTAACTGAGGGAACAGCTTGATGATTACAATAGCAGATTTAAATATCCTTAATCAAGATGGTACATGAAATTTGGCATACTGGCCAAATATGCATACTTATATTGTTAGATATTTAATATATTATTTACAGCTATATTTTAATTAGTCTAAGTATAAAGGTCTGAACTATTCTGTTGGAATCTGAAATTTCCTTGGCCTGCAGCCCTCTCTGGTTTTCTTTTCTCAAAGAGCAGTGATAAGATATACATGCTAGAGATACTGTCACTGTAGAGTAGAAAAGCAATTTTATTTATCAGAGCAATCTGCTTTGTATACCTCTTAGCACGCATAGTTAATGCTGGACTTCGCCTCCCCAACAACTAAAGCATTCAGTAACTTCAGTTAAGTTTTGAAATACTTGAAAAAATTTTCCAACGTCTTATATAGAAGTAAAACCGTATTCCAGGGAAGTGTTATAGTATTCATAGTTACTTACTCATCACTGGTTTCAATTTTTCAGTCAGCAAAGGTGTCTGTAGTGAGAACACACTTGTACTACTTAAAGTTATTACTTGTCAACTGTGATGTTTTTAGGTTATATACATCTTGTCTGTGATCCTTCTTTGACATACAAGATTTTATTTATGTCACCTTTGACCTAATAAAATTTCACCTTTAAGCACTTGACACCTCAGATAACTTACTCTTGACTCATTTTGTGTTAAGCTTGTTAATTATAATAGGCAGCTGTCTAGAAAGAAAGCTTTTTTTAAATTGTAGCCTGACCACAAAATTTCTTTATTATTATTACTTGAGAAACCACAGGAAGACTTGAAATACACTCATTTTGACTGTATCAGTACCACAGAACGTAAGATTTAGGTATTTTCTTAAGACTCTGGAAACTGGTTTGATAAGTGTTAATATTTGATAAGTAATAATAGGCCTTAATGCAGTAAGGGTTCTTGTTGGTTGATTTGACTGTAAGCAAAAGTTAAAAGCTCTGTCAAATGGCCATTTACACTAATTTCTCTGGGCCAGGTGGATTTTAGTAGTTGATCTTGCCAGATATAAAAAGAAACAATTACATTCTAGGTTTTTTTCCTTTGTTATGGCATCTATAGGTTCTGTGATTCTACAAATGCTTTCAGAGATAAAAGTAGACTTAATTTTGGAGCATTTTTCCATTGTTCTGGAATTAAGCATATATTGTGCTTGTTCCAGCATATATTGTGTGAGAGCTGACAGCTATTATTAGATCATCAATAAGATGGATTCACTTGTAGATGTGATACATTTGGTGAGACTCAGAAAGAAAATAGGTTTGTTATAAATGAAGATACTCAAAATGAAAAATCATGAAGTTACTTCCAGGATCATATGACAGCTTCATTTCAACTCAGCTTTTTGGGTTTTCTTCAGTTAGGTATTAGTCTCCATCTTGAAAGGATGTAGATTTCTCTTAAAGCAAAAATCAATAGATTTTGAAACAGTGGTTATCATGTGGAAGCAAATTCAGTTCTGTTCACATTTTTTACTTCCTTTTTCTCTTTTGTCTGGTCTCTTATAAACACATTCTTTTTTGTAGATGGCAAAACTCTTTCTGCAGAGTAGGCTTCAGGCTAAAAGTCATCTTTCCTGCAGTATATTTCTGGAACTATCACTGTCCCACATCATTTCGCCATTATCTTTAGTGGAATAACCATGTTCTGTTTTCTCTCACTGCTTAAATGCATTTCTTTTTCCATCAAACTTACAGCTTTACCTTCTTTTTACATTGTATTTTCTGTGCTATTGATTTCCTGTCCCCTGCCGTAATATTCATATTACTTGCAGTTCAGCAAAAGATGTAAACAGTGTACGCAGTTTGGTTTCTGTGACTTCACTCGGATCAATTACTATGTTTGAACTTGTGACTAATTGTTTTGCTGACACAACACTGTGTGACACCAAGGGCTTATGACACAAAGGCTGTCACTGAAGAGGTGCCTGCTGAAAGCCCAAGGACAGCATATGGTGACTTCATTAGGCTGAAGAGTCTCCACAAGGACCTTGGAGACTTTTGCTCCAACCTGTAGCTCCTAGATTGTTTATTCAGTTTTATGCCCCTCTTCTTTCCCTCTTTTTTTTNTGGTTTAAAGCTAATTTTAGAGTATAAATAATGTAAATCCATGCAGTCGATGAATGTTTCTAATAAGTGAAGGGTACTTCTAAAAAACATACGATGTAGATAACTTGACAGGGGTTTGGTTAATTTATATAAGGTGCATGCTAGAATTTTATGTATTCAAAGGGGGATGGAGGAATATTAATGAACCTTTGGTTGCATATGTGAAAAATGTGCTTTTTTATCAGGGAAGAAAACTCACTCTATTGTCATGATGAAACAAAGAACTTCTTAGAGATATATTTAGATCAAATGAAAATATAATCCTGTAATGGAGCAAAGAGACTGACAGCGTTAAAATGTGAAGATTTATAGAAAGACATGGTTGGTTGAGCCCACACACATTTCTTTGGAAAAAAAACCAAATCATCAGTGACTAGAGCTTACTCTGTAGTGTAGGTTGTCAAGTTGGCTGGGGTTGCAGCACAAGCCTTTTCTGGCATAGGTCTGTCTAGAGTATAGCAGGGTCTGATTTACAGTGTGTGTGACTGCGCTGGCAGGTTCCCCTGGTACAGACACGGTTGCACTGGCAGGATGGCGCTTTTGCCAGGATGTGGTGAGAGGCTGCCTGAGAAAGCAGAGTTGTGCTGGTACGACTTCTATTCCAGCCATGTAAGGTTTATAGTTAGTACAACACACAGGAAAAGTTGATGTTCGTAAGAGTTGGAATTTCTAAAAGCCTTTTAGGGGCAAGATGTTGTTTTTCTTTAGGAAATCGAGCTGTTTTCTGAAAGTTGTGTGCTGCTTCCATTATTTCTTGCAGAGGAAATTATTGAGGGAAAGAGATGTGGGAATGTTTTCATACCTGACCTTTCCTCTTTTTCGTCTGTATTTACAAGGAGTTCTCTTGTCTGGAGAAATGGTGATGCCTGGCCTTTGCTAACTATTTTTTTAGTGCACTGTGTCTTCGTTTAAATGATATTATATATAATTGATTTTATTGCTTCATCTTTGACAGTATTGGGAAAAATGCTTTTTGTTTTCCATTCTGAATCAGAGTGTTTTCAAGTTCTTTTCTGTAAATGAAGAATGCTATCCTATGAGCTCCTTTTGTAACCGATATCTAAAAGATGATTAAGCAAAATGGAAAAGAATAACACTAAGTATTAACAGGTTTTTCATTTCATCTAATAGAGGAGTTTGAGGTATTTATACATGTGGGTATGTGGTCTTTTAAAAATTGTTATGCAAGATTAATAGTTCTCTATTTTTCTCCTTGAAAATTCATGTGTGTGTTAGATATCTACTTCTGTTGTCAAGTGTGTTTTTAGCCATCTTTATTCTGATTTTCACTCTAAGTAATGAAAGTCTCTCGCATTCAGTTTTAAACTCTTCTCTTGTGTTTGATTATTCAAGGCTCTGGACTAAGGCTTTCGTATGATTTTTTTCAACTATGAACTCTGTTAGCCTAAGGTTTGCAACCTTGGTCTTATTCTGGTGTATGTTTGCACTACAGTCTCTTTTGAACATTTGAATGATCAGCTATGACCATGACAGTACAAGGGGATGATCTTGACACAGCTCTGGTGGTATGTAATGCTGCAGTTATTTCTGAATAATACAGTGGTGCATACAGTTTAGTCATAAACTATTTATTTCATCCACAGAGTTACAGAATATAGACTTCATTGTAAATTCTTTTTTCTTTCTTGGTGTCTGATCATAGTTTTCCAACAGTAGCCCTTTTTTCTTCTCTATGGCTCAGTGGAAGCAATCTGTAAATCACCTACAAACAAGAATTCCCCATCCAATAAAGCTTCAGGTTCTGGTTGAGTTTGCTTTTCTCATTTTTTTTAGAGGGGCTGTGTGTTGCTAGAGGAATGGAATTGGGCCAAGCATCTGTGGTCCATTTTTGTTTATGGATGTTCATATCTGCTGGATACCTGTGGCCCTTTCAGCACAGGAACTCTGGCCTTGTAATTCTGCTGTGAATACATTTGTTCTAGAAGAAGTCATGAATGATCACGTAATTATGATGCAGATTGTGGAAGGTCTCTCAGTGCTCTATACATCAATTCTAGTTTTTTGTACTTTATGCAGCAATAGTCTGTTACCTTTAATATATCATAAAGTGTTGTTTTTCTTGATGAAAATGTACGTGATTAATTGTTTATTGGCTGTGTCTTTAATTGTGATGGATGGTTACCAACAGCTGCACCCTTCCTCCTTTTGACTCAGATATCTTGAATATTCACAGCCAGTCAGAAGAACTGCTGCTGTCAGGGCCAACTGCACTCTCATTTGCCCCTTTCTGTTGCTTGCCCTTGCAGCCAGATAATAATGTCAGTGGCTTTCAGCTTTCTTCCCTAATCTGAGAGTGATGCTTTCTATGTCTGGTACTCAGAATTCTCATTGTCATGGAAGAAACAGCTTTACTTTGCCATCTCCTACTGTACTTTGGAGTGACAAGTGGGGAAGGGAATGATATTCAAAATCCCAAGAAGTATCTGGACTTTCTATTCAGAATATTATTTGCTGTTTATCTTAGTGGCAGGCTGCCGTATCATTGAATTCATGGGCAAGCAAGGTGACTAAGAGTGCAGTTGGTATTAGCAGTAAAAGTAGTATTTAGTTTGGACATGTTAAAAAGCAGTATTATCCCTCATTTAAAAAAGCTTAATCTTAATTAAATTAAAGAAGTGAAGGAAAAACCAATTTTACAATGAAAGGTCAGTCTTCAGTTTTGAATGAATAATAAAAGTTCTTTAATGCTCTACACTCAACTACTAAAGTACTTGCTAGCATAGAAGTGTGAATAATTAAAATCTTGATTTTGAGAAAATAATATTTGAATATGTTACTTTATAACCTGTTTCTTCACATGTAGAGCACTTATAATAACTCTCGTTGGTAACAGGTAAATAATTTCCTTATTTTGAGTCTTCTCCATATTTTGGAGTAGATCATCACTTGTGGTGTTATAACAGTATTTGATCACAAACATTTGGCCTCTTTATGATTAAGCATTGATGACCATTTGTGTTTCAAGCTGTCATTGTTTATAATGTTGAAAACTGAATTTTGCATTTGATGTAACTCATAGTCTGCTTCAGCATCTGTTTTCCATATTCAATATTGTCCTAGGCTATGAGGAAAAAAAATGAAATACTGAGGAGTTCTGTTGAACTGTAATAAAATCATGAACAAATATTCCTGTGGTAACATGATTTAGAATTGAACCTTGAAACCTCTTCAAAATTTGGCAAATGTATCCCTTAAGTGATTATATACAAGTAAGAAACCATTATTTCTGACATTGGTAATAAATATCAAAAACATTTTTTATTTTTTTTCTGCAGTTACAGGATATTTTTTATTTTGAAACAGGTAAAGATGTTAATCCAAAAGACTTATGTAGGCTTCAGAATAGTTAACTATAGATTTGCTAGAATATATTCCTTATGTACCTCACATTTATACAAAACCCTTAGTTTGCTATTAGTTTTTACAATTAAAGTGGTAGGTGAATGACAGCAATTATTATGTGATATAAGCTTCTACAAATATTCCTTTATAATCTTCCTCATGTTTGTTACTTCAGTGCTGATACAAGAGGACAAGTAAAAACAAGCGTTTGTAAATTCAGAAGATTGAATTTAGATAAATATCTAGAGTCAGATATTTTTCAAGTTGCCTTGGTTTGCAGAGTTGGGTTAGAAAATTTACAAGAATGCCTTTTCTTTCCAAACTTGGGGATTTAAGGTTGGAAAGAATACAAAAATAATAAAAATAACCAGTCCTACAGTATTCTGGCACCTCTGCTTCAGTTCTGGCCAGAATCCAGAAATACAGAAGGGAATGAAAATGAAAAATAATAAAGAAGAAAAACCCCTACTATAAACTTTCCAGTTTCCAAGAAGGTCATTTTGGCTTAATTTTTTGGGTGGAAGTCCAATAGCTGGAAGGGTCTTCCACTTCTATGAGTTGGTTAGTTTGTACATAATGGAAACACAGCTAGTTAAGCCCCGTGTCACACTTGGTATCAAACAGAGTATATATTGGGAAGGTCAGGCCTTTACATGCCTGTTGCAAGACAGTAGGATTTCTCTCCAGTGCTGCTTTGTGGTAGCACGGGACCCTCCAGAGCTTATAAAACGTGGCAGAAAATACTTGATGTACTAGGCGATGATCCTGGCCACTCCTGCCAGCGACTGACTGGCTACAGACCGGAGGATTTTCAGAGCCTTCCTTCCCTGGCTGTTACCGCTATGTGTGAGGGGGAATGTGGTACTTTGTGAGAGCCAGCAAGGAGCAACGTGCACACTAGAGAACTGAGGATCTTAAGTTATGGCTGCCCTACAGCAACAAATGCCAGGCTGTGATTTTCTTTCAACTTGAGCAAATACAGATGCTTTCCTGCAGTATTGTCCTACCTATGCAATCTTGCCCCAGGCAGAATTCATAGAAAGGCAATGCTTATTTAAAAAGAAAGGGAAGGAAAGTAAGTATCTGTGTTATGTTAATTTCCAGTTTTAGAATGAGGAAATTTTGTTAGGAAGAATTCTGTTTGGCACACTTTACATCACAATTTAATGATGTTGCTATAAATCTTAGCTGACCAGTGAAAAGAAGAGTAGCTTATGCATAATACAGAGAACCAAAAGTGTCGTAGACAAAGAGATTGGATAGGAAAATAATTTTGCAGTTGTGTATGCTTATGTGTCCAACATTTCATCTGTCAAGGCCAGATACGTCGATGTTGTTGCCGTAATCAGGACATTAAATGAGGGGAGCTAGTCCAGCATATTGGTCTTGTGAATGGGTGTTGTATGAAGAGGGTGTCAATTAGGACATTTATTCTCCAGCTGTTGCATTTTGTATAGATTATCGAGGTTCAGAATCTAGGTTGCGGTATGGTTTTCCTTATCCAAACCAAAGTGGACTGTACTCAACTGTAGAGCATTTCAGCAGTTTGTATTATTTGCTACACTTTTCATGGAAAAAAAATGCAATTATGTTTGTTCTGAAGTCTGAAAAATTTATTTCAGAGAATATTGATAGTAATGCTGTAATCATTGTAATACAAATATATCATGTAAGAAAGAGGGGTGCAGTTCAATGTATGGAGAAAAGCCTGGTTATAAGAAGTGCTTAGTCAACTAAAATTATCAACTCTGAGTCATGAAATGAACTGGGTTGTTTTCTGCTTCAGGCAGTTGAATGGGACTAGGCAATAACCAGCGAGAACGTGACTTCAAGGGTGACCTTATTAGTTTTAGCTATAATGGTTTTAGCAACTCAATTTCTCATGCAGTTTGTAGATGAGGCCCATCTGTGGCATTTGGAAAGTTTCAGGATTCTCGGTGACTAAAAGTCAGGACAGTTGAAGATGGAGGAATAAGAGGGGAAAAGCAAAGACCTCTTTTTGTAACTAGTCTGTCTTGTCCCCCTTGTTGTGGCTGCAGCTTTATGTGTGCATTTAGTGCCACTTGTATCACCATGCTTGTAAATGAAGTATTGAAACTTACAGGAAATTTATTTCGGTTGTTTTAAAAATTACTTTGGTGTTATATAAAAATTATTAGAGGTCTGTATGGCTATGTCAAATGACAACATGGGTCTATACAGAATACCATTAAATATCAAATTGTGTAGGTTTACTGGCTTGTTTCTATGTTTCATAGGTATAGGTACAGTATACCTTGTGATTTTTCAAAAATAACCTTTAGTTTTGGTGAATGCGTGTAAATAACCCTGGAGAGAAATAGCAGGAGTATTTCTACTCTAATGCATCACGGAGCCATCACCATGTATATCTATCTGTGTGTGTGTGTTTTATATATATATAGGAATATATACAGATGATCCTGAAGAAATATGTCAGCATTCAGTTCTTGTTCCCATATTTTGCAGCTGTACATCATAACATAGTACAGACTGACTGCTCTGTGGCACAGATTCTGCCATCTTCATGAAAGCTGATACATTATTTTGCTGCAACATAGTTGATCTCGGCTGCACTACTTAGAGGTTGAGTTGTCAAGTATGAAAAGTGATGACAGAAATCTGATATGTAACGACCATCACAGCTGGTGTTATTTGAATCCTGAGATAAAAAGTATTGCATTAGCACAGAACCAGCAAAATTACTGTATTATAAATAAGTCTTTAAAGCAAAGCATTAGAGAAATCGTGCAGCTAAAATTAATGTTGCTGGTGAAGAAACTGAAACTGCAGTGAACATTTTTGGTAGGTGTGAAGACATCTTGATAACAAAGCTTTCATTAGAAAAGAGCCTTTACTTAGTAATGCTTTGCATTTATAATAGTGTAAACTCTCCAAAGATCTGATGGTTTACTAATATCTGAGGGTTTGGGGTGATTGTCAGTCAGAACGTACTCAACATAGCACCGAATCAGGCCAGTAATGTCATACAAACAAACCCCAGAATGCCTCTATGGGGAGAGTAAATTAATCTTAATAATTCTTACTACATTTAGCATTTACTTATAAAAAACCTAATAATTTTAAAAAGTAAAAGGCTTTCAGGAAGACTGGAAGAGATTACCCAGTTATTTTGCATTAGCTTTATTAGACATTAAAAAAACTGAAATTCAATAAATTTATTATTGCTTAAATAAAAGCATTCAGAAGATGAAACAAATTTACTTTCTAAACACTGCACTGGCTTCACTGACTTTCATATAATTGCAGCAGTTACTTTTGTAGTATGTTAACGTGTCCAACCAATGGTTGTGCAAGTAAAATTACTCATTCATTTAATTATTTAAAGGGTTGGACATACTGTACTTCAGTGTGACTCTGGATTTAAAAACCTTTATTTTTTCGCATAACTAGTAGGAGCTTAATAAAACATGGCAATAAATATTTTTACACCGCTATGAAGCATAATCCAGCAGCATCTATCTTCAGGGGTCAGTTGTCATTCAATACCAAGCTATTAGTTATACCAGTTTCACACCTGAGTGGTGTAGGTCTGCCGGCTGTGATAATCCTGTGCTTTGATCTGTGCCTTCAGAAAGTGGCTGGTTTTGTGACACAAGGTGTTATTACTTTAGTCTTACTTTAATGAGCTGTACGCTGAAGCCTGGTATTAATCCAAACTGCCACACATGAAAGCTGAGAACCCTGAGAAACATCGTTCACGAAGGTGCTTGAGTTCGTGTGAACAAAATGGTTCAAAACCATCCAGTGTGCTATTGACAGCAAGACGTCTTTTGGCCGTCCCAGGCTGATAAATGAATGTGCTTGTTGAACCCTGTCGTTCTCTTTGAGTCATCTGCTAAGCCACAGGTAGGATTATGAAGAAGAGACGAGTGTCTACTAAGGGGATCCAAGGGTTTGTCTCCCTCATCATTTCTTCAACTTTAGGGGAATAGTTTTGTTGGTTATTCACCTCTAAATTATGAATATTTATTTTAAATGTAAACCTTGAGCTGTACTGGACTAGTGTATACTTTCACTGAAAGTCAACTAGGAGTTCATATCTTTAAGTAACAGTTTCTTGAAAAAGAGGGACAATATTTATTCTCCTTCTCTCAGTAAGTATTCTCCTTACTACAAAGTATTCATGATGTGTTCTCTCCAGTGTGAAATAATCTCTTTCCAAAAAATTATTTTAATTTTTTTCTCATTTTCTTAACCTTTTGTTAAATATTTACCACAGTTGTTTTCTGGGGAGATTATCTGTAATCTCCATGACACTGTAAGATTAAATATTATTTCAATATTTTCTGCAGGAGCACCTGTCATTAAAAAAGTACATTGTGGATATTGTGATTGAGAGTTCTGTTCCTGTGGAACCATTAAAAGATGGAGAGGAGAAACAAAAAACTAAAAAGAAAGCCAAAAAGCTAAAGGCACGGATGAACTCCAGGTAGCACCAATTTATTTTCATTTGTTTTCTTTAAGTTTTGTTTTAAACTTTACCTTTTGTCCTTTAGTATGAGTGCAGTGGAAGGCTGAAATAAAAATTATTTGCTTTGGGAGTGTCTTGAAAATAACACTGATGAGCCTAATTTATGGCCACTTTCTCTGATTGAGAAAGAAAACTGAATATCGATCTGGAGCCCTTGGTTTCACCTGTTAAGAGCTTTTCTCATAATTGGATGCCAGTGCCCTGCCAAAACTGTAGCCTACATACTGCATACAATAGCATGTTTAAATTTGTGTAAACCATGCCTATTTTTCTTTCTAGCTATTGATTTTTAAATGAAACATCAAAGAAAATCAATAGTAATCAACAAATAGAAGTCAGCCTGCTGTAGTGTCAAACCCCATGATGAAATTTAATCATTTTTTGTTGCCTGTCACAACAAAAAGAAAGTTAAAAACTATCTTAAAATGGAAAGTGAGTTGTCAGACCTGCAATTTTTTATTACTCTAGAAAGTGACATCTGCAAATCAGTATGGTATGCCAGACATGATTATATTGTGAGCTGGCAGTGTCAGTCTTTATAGCTGAATAGTCCCTAGCTGAGGTTAATACTTAATTGATTATTATAACATATTTTTGCATTTATCACTAAAAATATTTCTCAGAAGTATAAGTTGTTACACATTTTCTCTGGCTTGTTTTTGAGCAGGAAGGCTTAACAGACAAGAGAAAAACACCTGGATGGATTTTTAGAGCTACAGTAAAAATGAGGTGGTTTGTTAACTCCTGATAATATTGATAATGGCACAAAGTACCATTCGTTTTCAAAGCCACAGTACTTTTACAATATATTATTGTTTTTTTCCCTCTTTGGATGAGCAGAGCTGGTATCTGAATACGACATTAGAAGATAGTGTTGAAACTGGGTAACATATTCTTCCGGGTTTCTGGTTGTTCATGTTGTGGTTATTTATATTACCTGTTGATTTAATACAGTTATTGGGTCTCATTTTAATTCTTAAGAGTTGCTTCTGTTGAATTTAGTCAAAGATTTGTCAGACCTAGGAACAGAAGTCAAGTAATAGTTCGTTATCGGCAGTGATTGTTGGGAAACTTTTTTCGAACATTTTGAATTTGAATGTGTCAGTCTGCTGAGTGAGTCAGCTAATTCGTCATCAAAAATTATGCGTAAAACAGTAACAAAGAGGCATCATTTTCCAAGGGTGATACACTACTGAAAAGTACAGTGAAAGTTTCAAAATCTAAGAGGAGTTATATCGGTGAGACATGAAATTCATGTTCATTAAGCTTGTTTTTAGTTTTAAAGGGTGACTAAACTTT